>JAOTRH010000006.1:8127567-8154617 GCA_034768845.1 Heliamphora exappendiculata | reverse complement strand
TATAAGGTGTCATGAAAACCTTTCCATGAAACTGTGAATTGGATAAGCCCCATCCATTGATGATGTCGTGCACTTCACTCCTTTGGTTCCAAGTGAGGATCTACCTCCTGGCCCTCTGGTTTCTCTTTTTCCCTTTTTTCTTTTTTTCTATTTTGTTTTGTCTTTGGGTTCCTATGATCTCTTGAGAGCTTGTCGATGGCAGGATAAATTAAGTCCCTTCCAAAATAGAGAACTTCAGTGGTTTCTGTCTGTAGAGGTTGTTATTTGAAGCTTCTTAACTCTAAACATTTGACCTCTCAGTCTGTTGTGCAAAAACAAAAAATGAACAAAATATTTGAATGTCTCCCTGTAATACTATGCCCACACTAAATGTGGTTGGTAAACAAAGAACCATATATCTAGGAAATGGTATGATGAAACTATAAGTTCCACCATGTTTCACTTTGCTTCACACGAAGGTTAAAATTTCCAAACTGCAAGGTTATGCATGCTGCCTAAGTATGAACTCTCGAACTGAATCTTTCAGGATTATTTAAAACTTGGCAGCTCTTGCCGAGTAGTTGCAGGTACCAAGAGTAGCTTGAGATGGGGGCGTGGGGAAGGAAGTCCTGAAGACTTGTAAGATTATTTAAAATAATATTAAAGTCCGGCATGTCTTTGAAGAACATTTGAAAGGTGCTAGTGGAGGTGGCTGAGTTAGGTTTAGGGTATTCACAAGAGTTAGAGGAGGAAGGTGAACTCAATGGTGATATTGTCTTTAAGCATTGAAATTTGACTTTAAGTTATTTTTTCTATTGCCAAATCTAAATATATGGGTGTGTCGCACAATTTCTAATAACTAGTCGGAAGATGCAACAATTGGACATAAGGCTGAAAACAATAGGAGGCTTCTTTGGCTAATTTAAACTATTAAGGGGGTAAAGTGCTCCGAGGCCAAATCACAATGGGGTAAAGCAGAATTCATCGAACAGAATTAACATAGGTACATGAAACACTTAAGCGTACCAATGTCATATTGTATCAACACAACACCCACCAGTTAAGAAAATCCATAAACACACACCACATTTTTTTACTAGCAACACAAAGACCACATACTGATCAACAGGGATATTTACCAGTTCAATTAAAATAGACCACCAGGAAAAAAAAAGTAACAATGCAAATAACAATAGCTCTTCTACTAGATGATCACATAACTACTACTTTTCTTTCTTTCTTCCCAAAGCCAAATAGATCACATAACTCATTGTGGCAAATCTGTAGTTCATTTTATTCAAAATTATGAATAAGTGAAACCATGGAAATGAGCATATGACATAGCAAACACATGGATCATGGAAAACCTAACAGCTCCAATCTAATCTAAATGTAAACTCAACATGTGACATGTGTGCATACTGGTACATAAGATAGTGCAAATATGAATCTACCTGTCACGATTCTCTAAATCCCATGTTGAAGGACATGAGCATGCTCCATTATAAAGTGTAGTTTTATCTCTACATTCACATAACTTGCAGCTTGTCAAAAAAAGGACCTTTTAAAAGTGTTCACTAAAGAAATTCCAGCAACCTAAGAGCATTATACCATGAACTTTGCATAATTAAAAGCCAACCTCCGTTACCAAGTCTTCTACTCAATAAAGAAACAACTTCATGAGTCACAATGACGGAACAAACACAGCAGAAGGTCCTTGACCTCAAATACCTTCTGTGCTAACAGGCAATGTTATACGGCCTTAAGTTGCCATATTTGGAAGAATCTAACAGGCAATGTTATACAGCCTTAAGTTGCCATATTTGGCAGAATCTTATATCTATTTGTCAAATAATGGGAGGTAGAAAGGTTTTGAGTTGATTGAAGGGTTAAATACTTAAAACTCTAGAGAAAAAAAATAGATAAATAAATGATAAAACAGGAAACCAAATAGGTGGGTACTGTTGGATGGTTAATAAAATCCTACAGTTATCTTAACAATAATCTCTCGTGGTTACAGACCACTTTTCCTACAGCCTAATTGCAGTTGCACCAATTGTGAACATAGCATGCTTTAAGTTGTTCACCTAGGAAATGCACCTTGACACATTCCACTCCAACCACTCAGCCACAATCAGTGAGTGGCATCCTCTTCAATCTCTTTGCTTTATGTACACAAGTTACCAAAAGTTGCACAACTATGTGGCGTGGACGTGGACACGGCGACACGTTAATTTTAAAAAAATGATGTATGTAACACATTAAAAACTTATATTTTATATAGTTATTATATGTCATACGTGTAAATAATTTATTTACTAATAATTAAAAATATTCAGCATATCACTAATAATATTAAAAATTCATATATTTCATCTTATAAATGTTCCAAAACATATTTAGTGTGTATAATTTGTATTTCGAATAATGCAAAACATTGTTACTATGAAAAAATTCATCACATAGGATGTGTTTGGAAAGTTCAAAAAATGTCGTTGAAGTATTAGTCAGGTATTGAAAAATTATATGACATTATAATTTTAATTTTTTAATTAAGACACGTTTAAAAAGTGTCGAACACGAACTTAAGAGTATCTGACATGACACGGCTATTTCGTAGAAGTATTCGTGCTTTTTAACATTCTAAGATATCCCAACCAAACAAAAGACCAACTAAACTACTTTTAAGCTTAAACAAGATACTCCCAACGCCTTCATAAGACTGGTGGTTCCTCTCTCGCCAAATGATCCACATCAATCCCAACAAAATCAACCGCCATATCTTCCTTCACCTTCTTCCAACCTTAGCTTCTTGCCAACCAAAAAGGAGCTCTCGACCACCATTCTAGGGAACACCCAATACAAACCAAACCAAGAGAGAGTTTGCATATGTTTTTATTGCATTGTATTTAATGATTCATCAACTTTGACAGCATCATCAACACAATGGCTTGAGCAATCAACTTGAACAACCAATGTAAAGAGACATTAAGTAACTAAGTTCCCCTCTGTCCATTTTCCTTGACAATTAACACTACTGAAAATTCTTACAAAAAACCAAAATTCTAAAGGTAAAAAGTGACCTTACAGTAAAATATGCCACTAGATTAAGTAGAGAATTCCAGTTGAGACGGTGACAGTCCATGTCAGCATTCATCTAATAAAGGTATTACATCATCATATTTAATCATCTGCATGTTAGCATGACATGCATTGCCGTTACACAATCTCCATTGAGCACCAAGTTTGTATGAGGCAGTCCATCCAAGGTAGCATGGCTTCACAATCCACTCTGATTAGAAAGCATCACAAGTGTAAAATGCTTCTATTTATTTTTTTGTTACAAAAGTGCCAGTTAAGCTATTGAACTAAATCTCTCTGGATGAGGCATGCCTAACACAATAACCAGAATCAAAAGTACCAACATTTGGGCTTCCAGTACAGTGTTCATAACAATATGCTAACCGAGATTACTGACCTTGATGACGGCATGCGACTGTACATGGCTATAGTTTTGCCAACACCACAAGTGTGTCTGCTAAAGGTTTAGCAGACAAGAAGTCACTGATCTAGCAAAGACAGTTCCCTGTTCGGACAGTCCCTCGGCAGCAAAGTCTTATACGGGCACTAAAGTGACTCTCCAAGAATCATGTCCCTTGCTTTTTAAAAGTCAAAAGAGAGGCATTAACATCCAACCCCTATCTTTAACGGTCTAGAGACTCTCCACTAATGTCCAGAAGGATGAATTCACCAGTTACCACAAGCTGAAACCAACTAAAATCTTTATCATTCCAGTTCTCTTCCTAATCTTCAGTCTATTACTTTCACCTGTAAAACTAGTCAAATCATTTATTTCTCCTGTAATTCTCAATCATACATCACGTTTTTGTCACAAACAAACGGAAACAGGTTTGATGTCTTTTCTAAGTTGGAAATTTGAGTGACAATATCAAAGAAACATCATCTAACATCGTCACAAGGCCAATCATTCACAACAGTATAAAACACCAAATAATCAATATGTTGGAAATAATATCTTTTAAAAAATTAGAATTTCTTAATTTATGATGTTATCTTTGGTTTTATTTCTTTCCTATATTGTAGGTTCTTAATTCTTTTTGTAAACTTACTCCATCAATATAAATAGACGGCTATCTCTCTTTGTAGGTAAGCTAAAATTATTAAATTCTTTTATTCTTTTTGGTATCAGAGCTTGCGCACGATTCTGGATCAAGGTATGATAGAGAGTTTGTGGTGATCGATATACTGTTGTTGAAGATGTGTATGTATGAGATATCCGAGCTAATGAAAAAAAGTACTCTTGTGGAGGAGCCAACCACCGTTCTGTCTGAGCATATTGCCATCTTGATCATGATAGTTCAAACTTGCAACCCTCCACTAAAATCACGTCTTTTGAAAGAGGATATGGTTGAGTGGCCATTCACTTTAAATATTACCTCCAAATCTTATTGTGAATTAGAATAAACCACCAATTTTTTACAAAGAACCATTTATTATGGAGGAGAATAAAAAAAGAAGATATCAAAAAAATATTACAGAAAAAAATTGCTTCACCATCATTGATGTTGCAAACTTCCATAAAGTGGCCTACTCCGCGTTGCAGTTTGAAGAGAACTATTTTATTTTTTGGTAAAGAAAACGCGGTTAAAATATTGGCCCCATTTTGCTGACCTTGCTTATTTGCTTATTGGCTTATAAGCCAAAAATAAACCAAGTCGTTTGGGTAATCAAATAAGCTAAAAATAAGAAAATAAGTAAATAAGCAAATAAGCTCGTTTAGGTAGCCAAATAAGCTGGCTTATAAGCAAATAAGCAAATAAGCCACCCAAACAAACTTGCTTAAATAGGATTTGGCTTATTTGCTAATAAGCAAATAAGCAAGGTCCACCCAAACGGGACCATTACGTTACAAGATTTTATTAGAGAAGATTAATCTAAAGCACAAAACAGATGCGGACAAACAATAGTTTATCAAGTTATGAAAACTCGAGTACGAGTTTGAAAAAACTCGAGTTTTTTCAAGCATGAGAGAATAACGTAGACGATAATTTAGAAAAGTTTAATTTTGGTAATAAAGTTTTTTAAGAAGTTTCTTTTTTAGTGCCGCTTGTTTTGGCACGTTTCTATATATTTTTAATAGTCAAAAGTAAGTTTATTTTAAATTTATATTTTATTGGTAATTTTTGCTAATTAGAAATTTGATAGGATTCAGTTTTCTTAATGGGTTGATTCATTTTATTTAGGATTTTACCATTATAAATAAGTTGTAATGGCCTTACAGTTATTCGGTTGTTAATTAATAAAAATTTAAGAGTATTTTTATTTTTCAAATTCTTTGGTATTCTGTATGAATCGACAATGACTTTGATGCCAATAATCATTGTATTCATAAAGAATCAACAGGTCTAAAGAAGTTTCTTACTTCTGGTATTCATTCTCGAGTTAACGGACTCAAGTTCTTATCTTTTTTTTATTTCTTTTACGTTTCTCGATGCATCAGTTGGTATCAGATCTCTAGTTTCATGAGGTCTTGAGTTCAAATTCCGGGATGCGTTTTTTCATTATATTTATTATTATGCATTCTGTGTTGGTGCGCCAATTCAGTTTGTTTGCCTCTCCACATGTGAAACAAAATCACACATGAGGGGAGTATTGGATAAATTGATATGTATTATTGGGTATATTTTCCAAAAAAATAAATAAAAGAATTTAATAATTTTGACTTACCTACAAAGAGGAATAGCCATCTATTTATATTGACAAAGTAAGTTTACAAAATGAATTAAGAATCTACAATATAAAAAAGAAATAAATCGAAGAGAACATCATAAATTAAGAAATTCTAATTTTCTAAAAGATATTATTTTCAATACTCCCCCTCAAGTTTGGACAAAGATATCAATCAAACCCAACTTTACAATTGAAGACTTGAGCAGAGATGGTCCCACTGGACACGATTAGAATCGGTCTTCAGAGGTGGCTTCTCAGTTTCCAAAAAACCACCCAGATTTTTATTTCCCCCAGAAAAAGACAGAGATCGGCTTTAGGCAGCAAAAAAAATTCCTTCAGCAATGCATTAGTAATACAATAAGTCGGTGCGTGTTGAAAAAGAGAAAAATCCGAAGGGGATGCCCGAAAGATAGCATTATCACTGAAGTCAATCATATCGTCTAATAAATAGATGTAAAGCAACTACAAGAATAGATAGCCAAAAAAGCGGCATAAAAAAATTAACAATGCTCCCCAAACAACAACGGTAGCTCAAAAAATAAAGAACAAGAACAATACTACCGGAACAAAAACAGTAGCCCCAAATAACTAAGGAGCGGCAAAACCAAAAACAATGCTATCGAAACAAAACGATGGCCCTAAATAGGTACGGAAACAACAAAATAAGGGTTTACAATATTAGCAAATCACAGATTGAAGATGGTGTGCAAGACAACACCCAATTAAACTAGAGAGGCAAAGAAAGAACTAACAAACCAATTTGTTGAGTCAGTAAATGCAAACCAAGAACCAGAGATGTGTTAAAAACTAGAGAAGTCGTCGGCGATATCGATAAGGTCCCAATAGAGCCAAATCTTTGAGTAACTCAACAGATGAGAAAATCCCGAACTCACCTTCAACCTAACCAACTCGAAAATCCTTACCAAGAATCGAAGGAACATCTCGTAAAGGCAACAATAAAGGCATTTAAAATCAATAATCACAAAGTGAGGGCATGGAAGATAGTCGACGACAAGAGAGATGATTGACGGTACATTGGGGAAGAACCAAGATGATCGGCGAGGCAAGAGAACAAACGAACGGCGGCGGCAAGGGAGATAGCCGACGAAAAAGGATGAAGGATGAACGACCGGCGGCGACTGCACTAGGAAGAGTGATTGGCGAAGGTGACTGGTATAGGGTTTTTGGCGACTGGCGAAGGTGACTGGCTGTTAGTGAAGGATGATGGGCAAAGGGTGGTCAACGATGAAGGAGAGATGGCTATGGTTTTGGCAAAGAAGGGACGGCTAAGGTTTCTGCACAGTTTTTTTTTTCATATTTTGGCTCTAATACCAAAAAGAACAAAAGAATTTAATAATTTTGGCTTTCATACGAAGAGGATAGCCGTCTATTTATATTGACGAAATAAATTTACAAAATGAATTAAGAATCTAGAATATAGGAAAGAAATAAAATCAAAGATAACATCATAAATTAAGAAATCATAATATTCTAAAAGAAATTATTTCCAATACAATATGCATGTTTAAGAAATGACAAGCAATGAAATAAGGCAGTTATGATCCACATGTGAAAATTAGGAAAGATGAGCAAGAGCAACAGCCAACAAGAAGACTACAGAGTCATTTAATATCTCAATCGTTCTCAAAAAAGACGGGTGTATATTTATACAAATAGTGAATTGATTCAACTGGTGAGAAGAATATTAAAAGGACAAGAAGAAAGCTGCAATCATAAGAAAAGAAAGGATGAGATTTGACGATTTCAGTCGAGTTACTGTTCCCAGTTTGGAACTTCCGATCAAATTCATCCAGTGGCAACAGAATAGGACAACAGTCAGCATATGTTATTAGCAAGCGAGGATGCTTGGTACACAATGGCATGCACAAGATTTCATATTTTTGGCCTGTGCAAAAATTTACATTCTAAAGTAGAAACAAAGTCCCGGCAGTTTCACCAAGTCCACCAAGTGCAAATGAAAGAAAATACCTTGATCCTTTCATATTCTCTGATTGCACAGTTTTTAGCATCCTCAGTGACTCTTATTGTTTCCTTCAAGTCTTCCATCTTGTGAATCCTGGACTTGTCACCCCCAAATATTTTGGATGATGCAGTTTCAAGCCTTTCAGCTCTCGAGTGTAAAGAAGATAATTCCGATAGAAGAGTTTGAACTGTCAGTAAAGCACTTGAACGATCCGAAAATGCAGTGTGGACAGCTAACATTAGCCCCAAATAATCATGTAGTGTGTCCTGCAACATGTATTTGTACGGTTTATTCTAACAGTGGTTAAGTTTCCTCTTAAAGCACGTGTGCCTTAATAAAAAATGTGATATAATTTGGTATTTTGAAAGCTGAAGAATGGCTGATTTGGAAAGACAGATTGCTATAAACTTCAATTTCAAAGACAATTGATGGGTTTTAAATCATACCAATGAGTAATTCTAATTGCATAACATGAACTGCTCGTATCAATAAATTTATCAACAAAAACTAAATCCAACTCAAAGATTGGATTACAACCCACAACAATGGCGTGGCAGTTTACCAGATGCTTGACAGTTTGTGCATTTAACTCCCGATACAGTCTGCTTGCTTTGACAGCTGCAGTGGCCACATTTTTCATATCAGCAGCCCGTATTTGCTGCGCGTTCAACAAGGCATTCTCGTTCTCAAACTTTGTCAACTTAATAAAAGCTAGTCCTAACCCTCCCATTGTTTCTCCCATGTCTTGCTGAGCTTTGACAAGTGATTCCGCCTAAATGTGAACAATATAAGGCAATGTTAACCCGAACAAACAATCCAGTAACCAATATAGGCTCAAAACATGTATAATTAGAAATACAAGCATAGACAGCACAACACAAATGATGGCAAAGAGGATAATGAAAGTAAAAAGTAAAAAATACCTGCTGAGAGGCGCTGATAATTTGCTGCTCGAGGTCACGCAACCTCTCTTTCTTTTCTAGAAACTCGTTGTCTTCCTCTTCTACTGCCGATTTTGAACCTCCCCACTCATTGGTCACAGATTGCTTCAACTCCTTGATTATCCTCAACAAATCCCTTCCCCCTTTGGCAGGCTGCACAACATCTTGCGGCCCAATCACACTCCCAGAATCCCCAAGTAATTGCTTTGGAAGCTTCACGGCCCCATCAATCATCCTCGACGCGACATCCGTGCTAGTGGGCAATGGAAGCTTCCCCTGAACCTGTAAAAACACCCTCAGCTCATCACTCTTCTTGATCACGGGGTGTGCCGCCAATCTTCGCAGGTATCTCTCCAATGCCACGCGCCTCTGTTCCACAAACTCCTGCTTTTGCATCACTTGACTCTCCACTACACTCTTATCCGGCCTCGGCGGAATGAAAAACCCCCTGTAAGCCTCACTCAATCGATCCGATAACGTAACGACGTCCCTAAACCGCCTCCTAACAATGAACTCCGACCCAACGAATTCCAGCACGTTCGTTCTCGTCGTGATCAAATACGTAACGTAGGTGTTCCCCCGCGGAACAATCGAGTTCGAGCCCTCCATCTCCTTCTGAGGATTCGAAACCGTGATCTTCAAATACTCCGAGTTCGACGACGGCGATCTTGACAACACGGTCGATTTTACTGAATCTTCGCTAGGGCTCTCAACGCCGTTGACCTCAAATCCACGGTCGCCGTCGAGCGGACTAAAAATGACGTCGACATACGCCGGCGGTACTCCGTACGACTTTTCAGCGGATTTAGGGCTTCCAACATCGCTGTGATTCGGCAGGGACGGAGGAGGAGGAGATAGTAAGGGATCCGTGTCGGCCGGAGTGGGCGTGATTGGCGGCGAAAGAGGGTGGTGGAAGGTTGAACCGGAGAGAGTCGTCATCGCACTTTTGTAACTGGAGTAAGATTTTCCGGCCAAAGAATCGTCGAGAATGAGGCTTTCCATCTCTTCTCCCGATGCGTAGTGACGTGGTGATTCTTGCAACCGATTGTTCTCTGAACCCATCATCTTATTGGCGAAAAACGATGGCCAATTCTTTATCTAATCTGCGAAAAAATACGCAATAATCATCCTTTAACCTGATATTAATTGTGTTAGAAGTTTTCGTTTCGAGGGGAAGTGAGAAAGAAGGGATGGGATTAGTTCAGGTGGGCCGTGGTTGAAGCTATCATGCGCCAGGGGTGACTGGTAAACCCCCTGCGCTAGGTGGAAGAAGATGGAGGAGAGAGACGAAGGAAAATCAGTGATGGCGGCACGTGCTTTTTGGGGGCGTGAGATAGGAAATGGAATCGGATTCTTGGAAATCCCTTTTTTTTCCTTTTGATCGGCCCTTTTTCGGTTTGGGATTCGCCTGGATTAGAGATTGGAATTGTGGATGGGAAAATTCGTCCAGGATTCACTGAAGCGCAGAAAGTTCGTTAAAGATCAACCTTCTATGACGTATAAAAAATTACAAATTAAATATTAAATTTAATTATTGCATCGATAGCAGGAGTAGATGAGAAAAAAAATAAAATTAAAAAATAGTTGAGAATGGTTATTTTTTTTAAGTTTAAGAACATATTTAATTGCCTAAAAAGATAAATTACTGGATATAAAATAGGAGGTGAATATAAAAATCAATTGATGTATTTTTTGATATATAATATTTGATTATATACATATCTCGTATTTGTTTTTGTTTTTTTAATACATGGGTATTAAAATTAAAATGATGGATAAAAATTAACATTTTTCATTTATACTCCTAGTAATACCAAAAGAAATTTTGAAAAATTAATTTTTGGTCCTTAAAGTAGCGTCAGTTTTATTTTTTATCTACTATAAAAAAATTTAACGCGCGAGATCCAGTTGGACCCTTTAACAGATAAATTTATCTGTGTATTTTTTAAAATATACAAATAAATTTATATATTTTACATAAATAAGTATATAGATAAATTTATTTGATTTTACATAAATAAGTGTATAAATAAATTTATCTGTATAAAAAACATTGTATATTTTTAAAACACGTATAAAATATACAGATAAATTTATTATATATATATTGTATTAAATTTTTCGCAAGTTTATAATATTGAAATGGCTATTCCCGCAAATTTATAATTATATTTTTTATATTTTCTATAATTTTAAATAAATTTCGTCCCATGTATTCTATGTTATTTCTTTATAGGGGTGTGCACAGATTGGGTAATGGCTAGTGGAGAAAAAAATTTCAACTAATTTATTTTTGACGGGTGTCGTTTTTTCAACCCACCATCAATTCTCAAATTATCAAAACTAGTGGGTTGGGCTTTTTTTTTTTAGATTTCAATTCGCAATTTAAACAGTTTAGGCGAATTAAGAAATTGTAAAATTTTAATATTATTTTATTTAAAAAAATTTCTAAAAAATAAAAACGTATTATACTTTTTTAAAAATCGTATTTAATACGAAAAGCAAAAAACTATCTAAAAATAATAAAAAAATATTTAATAATAATAACATAATTAAATATTTCTACTATCAATATTTACATTACATGCGTATTAAAAAAATATTCACAATATATAAAGTAGTAATTAAAATAGTAAATATTCTAATTTGTTTCTTATGATTTATATAAAATTTACATAAATATAAATATATATAAAGTTAAGATTCATCAAATGTAGAAACACAATAATTAATATATACTTTAGGCGGGTTCAGTTGATCGCGGGTTGACTAAATATAACACGCAACTAACAAATCCTTCTTCTTTTTTTTTATCCAATCCAACCCGAGTGTCACACAACACGCACGGGGGTTAGGTTGGGTGGGCAGGTTACAGCGTATGTAATACTCCGACCCTTCACATGACAATGATATTGTCCGTTTTGAGTAAAAGCCCTCACGATTTTGTTCTTCCCAGGGGGTCGGCCATCATTGCATTACTCCCGCCCAATGACACGCTTAACTGCGGAATTCTGCTAGGGTTTTTACCACATAGGAAAAAGTCTCGTTGAATGTAAAGTTTCAATATTTTTCTTTTATAACCCAGGAACTCCCTCTCATTTTCTGGTGTGGGATACCAAGATATCACAATTCACCCCCTTAGGACAGCACGTCCCCATGCAGTAGCCTGCCAGCTCTGGTAGCCTGCCAGTCTTTATCGGCTCGCTGACTCAGTAGCCCGCCCATGTGTCCCGTGAGATGACAAGGACCCACACTTGGAGGTGAGGAGAGTCGGTTCTGATACCATCTGTAACACTACGACCCTTCACAAGACAATGATATTGTCCGCTTTGAGCAAAAACCCTCACGATTTTGTTCTTCACAGGGGGTCAGCAATCATTGCATTGCTCCCCCCAAGCACACTTAACTGTGGAATTCTGTTAGGGTTTCTACCACCTGAAAAAATGTCTCGTTGAATGTTATGGTTCAATATTTTACTTTTATAGCTCATGAACTCCCTATCCCTTTTTGGTGCGGGATACCATGATATCACTTCTGTCACGACCCATTTTTGGATATGGCGTCCGTGACCGGCCAGTGAGTTAAAACCCACCAAATGCCTATTTCTTTCTTTAATTTTTTGTTCTTTAATTTGAATTTGCCCGATTGAATTTTTTTATTCTTTTTAGCAAACTCATTCGAAGTCATTTCAACTTTGAAATAGATGTACATTATTCATTAAAAAGAAATCATAAACAATCCCAATAATTCGTCTCAAGACCCCCAGAGCTTATAACGGTGCGTTCAACATTCAAACATTATAACTAAATACAGGAACAGAAATGCAACATTTACATAACTTGAAATAAAACTATGGATAAATTAAACTACCTTTTCCCTGTTATCGGTTCCTCCATGTATTCAAGCATTTCTTGAAAGTTTTTCAACATCCATTAGCACAGCTAATGTGAATTCAACGATATCTGAACTATTAATTATTATATAGTGTTAAAATGAAATATATCAAACGGTTAGCTATAATTCAGTAGGGAGCGACTCCACATTCTATACAGTGGACATGATCATTATTTGTAATCATCTGGCCGTGGCCATCACCCTTATTGTCTCGCCTCGTTAGTACGCTTATCGTCCTCCAGCAGCTATGACGCCGTTTAACCCACATTCATTCATGCATTATTTTTATTCGTTTTCATTTTCACCATTTATTTTCATTTCATCATTCGTTTTCATTCCATCATTCGTTTTCATTATTTAACAATATAATATATCAACATCCACATAAAATAAAAATTAGTTCAGATATCAGCGACTTATCTTGTCTAGCAAAATTTATTTAATTAACTGGTCAATATTTCATTTTGCCTCCTCAAATAAACAAATAACTATTCTCTCTGTTTATACCCATATACATAAATAATACTCCCTATGTACTCCGAATCAAAGATTCTTGAACCTTGATGAACACGCATCAAATTTTTGAAACTTGACGAACACGCATCAATTAATGGTGATTACCCCAATAATTAAATCATTTTAATAAATGAAATTAACTATAAAAAAAAACAAAAATAACGTCATAGTTTGTTTTTGCCTGCGATAGAGATCGACAATAAGGGAGATCAAGAGCAAGAGAGACTGAGCCACCCCACTGACCAGGTTTGGGTTTCAGCTCACTAGGAAGCAAATTAGGGTTTTGAAAATAGATACGTGAGTGAAAACTGCTATCGATCGAGTGAGAGAGATCATGGGATTGATCGAACTAGGAGCTCTTTCATTTGAACAAGGAGCTCTTCAATGCGCGAAAACAGCGAGAGCGGAGATCTGGTACAGTTTGCTCTTGTTGATTAATCGAATTTTGGAACGAGAGATATTGAGCGAGAGACCTAGTAATTGATTTTCTCTGCATATAAATATATATATCAACAATACTACAAACTCATAAAATATTTTCATAAACTTATCCAGAATTTAAAATCAGTAATTTAAATTTGCTTATAATATGACCCACATAACACACAACTAAATTTAAACCGTTCATTTTAAATTCGAGGTAATTTTTTGGGTTCATTTTCGAGACCTTAAAATTACCATATATATATATATATTTATTTATATAATAAAACAGCTCCTAAAATGTCAAAGACATATTTTCATCAACGGTTAAAATTGATTCCCGCCCAAAGTCACAACTCATCCAACCGTGGAAATCTTCCCTCGCTCTTTGTTCTCCAAACGTCCAGGCTCTCTCACAACCTCTCTCATTTTCAAAAATCAAATCTCTCACACAGACCTCTCTCTCTCTCTCTCTCTCTCTCTCTCTCTCTCTCTCTCTCTCTCATCCCTTCACTTCTCTCACACAGACTTCGCCTCTACGCGTTGGCGCCGACCATCTCCGTTCGCCGGCCGCCACCGCTCATCGCCGACCACCGCCACTCACTGCCGCCCTTCTCTGCTCCATCGCACCATCTCCGTTCGCCGGCCGCCGCCACTCACCGCCGCCCTTCTCTCTCTCTCTCTCTCTCTGGGAACTCGCTGTCACACGCCATCATTTCTGTTCGTGTGATGCCCCGAAACTCAGGGACATCTAGAGCGACAAATAGCTAATATTGGTGCGGAATAGTAATAAGCAACTAATACCCATCAAGTAGAAAAGTATGAATATCATAAAATTAAAGTTACAGACCCAAAAGTGAAGTGTACATAACAGAAAATATTAAAGAAAGTAGCACTAAGTCTGATAAGCTCAAAAATCAAGTGCAACAAATCGGTAGAGATCTTGCTCACAAGAGCCACAGTTCCACCTCTTCCGGCACAAGATGATCGACGAGAACTTTCGCGTCCTCAAAACTTGGCATAGAATGTCGTGAGCTAAAGCTCATAAGCAACAACATAATTATACAAAAAAATTTCCAAATACAGGTTAACACATAAAAAGAATAAGTATGCCAGTGAACAATAATGAGAATGATGCAAACAATTTAAACTTTTTATTCTAATTAAAACTTAAGTTGTTCTAGGTTCTCCCAGCCCGGGAAAACCATCCTAAGCCCCATGATCCCAATCACGCTGACCAAATCTACCGATCAACAAAGAGCATTTCTTAAGCTGTGGGATGACTACGTAGCGGACTAAGTGTCCAGTCGGATCATCACTGACGGCAAGGGCGTGGACAAGTCAACATTTCAGGCCCTCGACTCTCAGGTCAAGGCCAAGCATGGGATTGCGACGTCTAACTCCTATTATTACGTCATCCGAACCGCCTTCACCAATAATATAATTTATAACAACGTGCATTTAACACTTAGGAAAAAAACCATCCACAGATAACCAAGGCATAAAGCCAAAATTTTCCAAGTGTTATTGTACCACCCTAAAGTTCAAATTCATCTCTTTCGTAAAACCTTTAAGTGAACCCCGTAAAATCTATCCCAATGTTGATGTGACATAATACAATATGCTAAAGTTATAATTTTTCAACTTACATGGGAATTCATGCATGGATGTGATTATTTAGCATGCAAGAGAAAAATGTGTACCAATTAATCTAAAATCACCTCAAAATATTTAGATTAACTACAATGTGTATGGATCAACGATTTAACCAAATTTGCATGTAATTAATTCAATCACTAAAATCATGTAAATATATCAACGTAATATTATACATTCTAATTATTTAACCATGCATAACACAACATAGTAAACCCAAAACAATAGCATTAACACAAAATTACACTTAACCACAGTCAGGATTTTCAGGTTTTAGTTACTGGTTTTAGGATTTTTAAAATATTTAGACTCAGAATTAAAATCTGAAATTGGTAGGCAACCTATTTGGGATGTTTTGAACACTTTTTATGTTTTACACTTTTTCAGATTTTGCATCTAAGGCTTCGGTTTTGACAAAACAAATTTCTATGAGAGTGTAGAGAAAAATTCCAAAACAGTAGCGCGAAAACTGAGTGGCTTGAAAAATAGAAATGAGGACTTAGACTTAAAAATTCATTTTTAAATTTTTTATGGAGGTAGATATATGAGTTTAGAAGCTCTCGGACATGACCTTGTATTTGTTTCATTTTTCTTGAATTTATTATGAATATTCTACCAAACAGTGTCCAGATTCGACACACTTTGGGAGAATCGTTTTCATTTTCTCTATACACATTCAAACGGGTTGATTCTAGTTGGGTTATAAAGATAAGATGTTTATCTATCCAACTACATAAAAATCATACCGAGAGCTTACTTCTACAGTAAATTGTGTGGATTCAAAGTAGTCTGTCTAGACAGTTATTTTAACCTGATTTATTTCTATATTTTTAGAAAAATAAGGAAAAAGATTTGGATCTCAAGAAAATTAGTGTATGTAAATAATATACATATGAAACTACAGTAAAAATTTCAAAAAAGTTTGACGAGTCTAGATCACTCAAAAAAAATGACAAAAATTGAATTTTTGACAAAAACTATTTCTGGACAAATTTGAGTATGAAGAGAATGTATGTTTTCTAGGCTCCTATGCCCATGGCCCTTGCATGCATGGCTATATCTCTCATATATATGGCCTATATATGAGATATATACCATTTGCAGGGATCAAAAGAAAGAGAATATGGTGGATGGTTGAGGAGAAAGAATAAAAGTAAGAAATAGATTCAAAACCACATCTCATAGGTTTGAGTATGGAACTTGAATCTAGAGGTGTTTAGGAGCTAAGAAAACCTTAGTATATGAAAAATAAGTGTATAAAAATTGTTGTTCCTACCATGGAGATGCTTGATGGATGATGAATATGGATGCACTTTGAACAAGAACACCAAGAACACTTAAAGAATTTGAAGAACACACTCTAAGTCTTCATTTTCTCTCTCTAACACTCTTGGAACACTTAGAAAAATGCAAAACACAAAAAAGATGGGACACTAGCTTTGGTGGAAAATGGGAGGGCTTGGATCTCTTTTAAAATTATTTTTGTAGCTAAAATGAGGATCATAATGTGTGTATAAGGCCTATGGAGGCCTATACCCACTAAATTTTGATGCATGTCTTGCAAAACAATAAAAAAATTAGATTGAGTGTTTGAGAGACTATAATGGCCGGCCAAGAGGTGTATTTTGGCTCCAAGTTTGAATTTTGATTGTACTATATTACTTTATTGTATATTTAATGATATATATGTAATACATTGTTCAAAAATTGTATCTAAAAATTTACTTAATGTATATTTTTAATTATGAATATTAAAAATTTGAATTAATATAATAATTTTAGGTGTTGTACTAATTTTTTTTTACATCTTAGTTTAGTTATGGCATTATTTAGTTGTGGTGATTGAGCTAAATTTTGATTTTTGTACAATTTCATAACTTGATGTATATTTTTAAAATTTTTTATACTAGTTTTAATTTAATTTGATGAATTTAGATTTTAAAACTCAATTTTATGATTTAATATTATTTTATCATTATTTAATTATTTATATGTCGTATTAAGTCTCTTTATATTAATATACAAGTTGTCTTAAAGTTATATTATTATATTAGATTGTTACTTTTGATTATAATATTAGGTTACTTGTAGAAATTTATACATACACATACATATATATAATAAGCTATCTTTTGTTTATTTAGTTATTTTATGCACTAAAGTCACTTTTTACTTTTGGTTATTATAAACTAAAGTAACATTTTTTTTTGTTTATTGATTATTTTATTAGGTTGTAGAAAAGAGTATAATTATCTATATAATAAAACATGGCACAAAATATCTCCTACATAATTTAATTAATGGTTAAAATTGATTCCCGCCCAAATCAAAACTCATCCAACGATGGAAATCTTCTCCTCGCTCTTTGTTCTCCAAACGTTCAGGCCTCTCTCATTTTCAAAATCCCTAACCCCCCCCCCCCTCTCTCTCTCTTTCTCTCCTTCGTTATCTCATCCCTTCACTTCTCTCACACAGACTTCACCTCTACGCGTCGGCGCTGGCCATCTCTGTTCGCCGGCCACCATCGCTCATCGCTAACCACCGCCACTCGCCGCCGCCCTTCTCTGCTCCATCGCACCATCTCCATTCGCCGGCCACCACCGCCCTTCTGTCTCTCTCTCTCTCTCTGGGAACTCGTTGTCACACGCCATCATTCCTGTTCGGGTACTCATTTTCACTCCTTTGATTATATATTTAGGTTTTCTTTTGATGTTAGGGCTTGTGTGAGACCCTGTACCACTTTATATATATATACACGTTTCTTTCATGTTATGTGTATCATTGATGCATGGTTTATGCTTTGGAGTTGTAAAATAGCATGTGTAGATGTGTTTTACGCTTTCGTTTAGGCCCGTTTAGCTTTGGGCCCTAGATTCAATGCTCCACCCAACATTGACCGCTCAAGCGGTGGGTGAGCGCTTGAGCGAGGTAGTAACAGAGTGTGGGTCCGTGAGCTGGCCGCTTGAGCGGTGGGAGAGCACTTGAGCTGTGGGGTGGCAGGGTGTATGTCAACAAGGAGTCCACTCGAGCGGTGCTTGGTCACTCGAGCGGTGGTGCCCAGGCGCAAATTTCTATAAAGTCTATGAAATATCTTTTTGAGATGCAAAATATCTTTTTTGAGCCTATCTTTTTCTCTACACCTTTTCTCTTCCTTCTCTCTAGTTTTTGGGAGGCCCGGGGCTTAGTTTTTGAAGGTCTGATAGCAGATCCTTGTTGTCGGCGACATGGGCTTCGTATTCATCCGGATGGATTCTCGTTCTGACGAGGTTAGATTTTGAGGCGTCGAGCTTTTAGCTCTCCAAGGTAGGATTCTACACCCTACTGCTGTATAAGGGAGTTATATACAATTATATGTATTTTTACTGGGTAAAAAATACATGAAATGTCATATTTATGTTTAAACCTTGGTTTTTCAGGTAAAAAGCATGTTTTTGCACTTTTCTTAGTTTATTACATCATATGACATGTGGATGTTGGATTTTCAAATGGTGTTCTTAAAAACGATGGAAAACAGTGGTTTTGTGAAAAGAAAATCCCAACACTTGGTGTTTTGGAGATTTGGAGCTAACCCTTGGGGTTGAGTCTCAATTTTGAAACGTTTTGTTGGAAATAGGAAAAAATATTTTAAAAATATTTTTGTTTTGATCTCCATGTTAATGGATGTATCTAAATACATGTATAATGTATTTTGTGGAAATGCTTTTCGTAGTTGAGCTATGCGGCTATTTTTGTGAAATAATTCTTTAGATGTACCAGGATAGTGGGTATTTGGCACGAGTTGCCCTTGGTGGAAGTCCGAAAACGTGCGCAGAGTAGGTACATTTGGTTCCTTTGGGGTAGTTCCCGTAAAGAAGGTAGTAGGTGCTCTTATCATTCGATTTTAGCCCGTAAAGTTAGCTTTTACGTTATGGTGCTCCGTATAAAACCCGCCATTACCTAACCGATCCTATGATGTATAGGGATTGGGTAAGGGGCAGAAGTCTATAGTTGATACCTCTGTCCCCATGTGACGGAGTCAGTACATATGAATCATTTTATCTTTCCTCGGTGTGTGATCCGAGTGAAAAAATGACGTTTTGATTACTGTTTTCCTTTAACCGTAAAACGTTGTTTTGCATTGTGTAAATGCTTGGTTGTGAAGGAAAAACTATTTTGGAGTTCTGTGGGAAACTTGGGGTTTTATGACGTAAAATCTTTTTGGCTTGTGGTTGAGTTCGCTCCCACTACATGATTGCATATCCTGCTTTACCGCTTTATAGTCTGTTTCTATTGGGTTTCGGCTCACGGTGTGGGATTTTGTTATAAAACCATTTTCAGGCTTGGTAGTTGATGATCACGAGGAGTTGATCTAATGATAACTGTGGTGGCGGAAGACTTTTCTAGTTTTTCTTTTGTATGCCTGCTTGAAGGCATGTTTTGTACGACTCAGGGCGATATATTTATCCCTGTTGAATCTGATATTTACTATATAGAGAGATGCATGTTGGGTATTCTTCTGATTTTAACAGGTGGATTTAAATGTATGAAAACTTATTTTCATAAAATTGGTGTTTGGTGGATTTTCACGTGACCCTAGGTTTTGGGGCGTGACAACTTGGTATCAGAGCTTTGGGTTCGAATACCTAGGAGCCATGGGAATAGGGTTTATCACCTGGTGAGGTTGATTATTGCTGCTTGCTTACATGTGTATACATTTTTTTATAACATGATGTTAGCTTTTTAGGCATGACTGTTGTGAATATGTGGGTATGGAGATTGACTTTCAGGATTGATAAGTCTTGTCTTAGGGCATTTGGATTAACAAATTTGGAAGCCAAGTTAGAAATGCGTTTGGCCGACGTATTTTCTAGCAAGGAATCTGACTAGGTTATCCAAATGGACGAGTCTATCTTGTTGGTTCTCCTCGGAATGTAAAATGTGTTTGCATAACCTTAAGTGGCTAAGTGATAGCATGCTTACGTGCATTATGTGTTTATGTTAGTGATAACATGCTATAGGAGAGCACCTTATTCTGTTGTCCTGCTTTATATAGAATTATGTCTACGCAAGGACGGGGATGGGGTCGTGGCCGAGACTGTAGCCGAGGTCGAGCTTATGTTTAGGTTCCAGATGAGGGAGACGGTCATGCCCCACAGGAACAAGTGGGTGATGCTGATGTCATGCAGGAGATGCTTGTCACTATGAGAGCTATGGTTGAGACATCTAGGGCTAGAGTGAGGGCTCTTGATCCGAGAGCCTCTGTGTTCGGACCCCAAAGTATCTACTGAGTGGTTGGAAGTGACCACGGCAATCTTCGATACTCTGGATATCGAGGAGGATGCTTTGCGGGTGAAGTTGGTGGTGTTCTAGCTGTGGGAAGATGCTAGGGAGTGGTGGAAGTTTGCCAAGACCATGGTGGATGACACGTGGGCCACTTTCACGAGAGTCTTCTTGGAGAAGTATTTTCCAAGATCTTCGAGAGATATATATCGAGAGGAGTTCCTCTCCCTTGTTCAGGAAAACCTTTCTGTGGTTTAGTATGAGGCCAAGTTCACAAATATGTCGCAATTTGCAGCTGAGATGGTATCTACGGAGGAGTTACGTACTAGGAGGTTTGAGAGGGGCCTTCGACCTGCCATTAAGGATAAGATCGCAGCTCTGGGCTTGGAGGTGTACATCGCGCTAGTGGAAGCAACTAGCCGAGAGCCGCAGAGTTAGAGAGAGTGGGAGTCAGCAGGGCAGTGGAGATGCACAGTTCCAGAGGCGCGGGAAAAAGCGCCAGAGGTCGTCTGGACCTAGTTCTCATTTTATCGGCTCATATCAGTAGTAGTTGTCCACACCTGTACCTTCAGTGGCCTCGACAGGAAAGCCAGAGCAGAGAGAGATAATTTGTTATCGGTGTGGTAAACCCGGGCATACGCGCAGATACTATCCCCGAGAAGGGAATGTTCAGAGTACGACAGGAGCGCCAGCTGCTCCATTGGCACAGAGACGTCAGACTCCTCAGTAGCCTAGGGCCTAAACGCCTAGGTTTTGCAGAGGGAGGCACTTCAGCACAGTCTGTGAGGCAACCGACGACTCAGGGCTATGGTGGGCAGACCAGACCACCGCAGGCCAGAGCTTATGTTCTTGCTGATCACAATGCTTTCAAAGCACCAGTTGCATCTGACGCTGTAGCTACTCTAGCCATGATCAGAGGTACTCTTCTAGTCTTTAGATCATGGGCCAGTGTTCTTATCGACACGGGAGCATCATATTCCTTTATCTCTTCTACTTTTACATCTGCATTGGGGTTATAGATAGACCCGTTGGGTAGTGCATTGAGCGTAGAGACTCCAGTCAGTGGGAATGTGGTGTTGAGTAGGATTTGCAGATCTTATGAGTTAGGGGTCGCCAGTCGTTGTTTAGAGTTTGATTTTATCATTCTCAACATGACCACGTTTGATGCCATCCTAGGGATGGACTGGCTGACTACCTACCGTGCCTATATAGATTGTGAGCGACGGAGGGTGTCGATCTGTACACCAGAGGGTGACTGCTTCTACTATGTGGGTGATCGGGATGAGGGTTTGGTGTCTATGCCCAGTGTGGCTCGGGTTCGAGGGAACTTGAGTTTTTGCTTTTCTGCACTCAGGTTGGATGAGCTGGATGAGGTTCGAGAGGAGCTACCCCCTGTGGTGTGCGACTATTCAGATGTCTTTCCAGATTACTTGTTTGAGTTGCCACCGAGCAGTGATGTGGAGTTCTCCATTAATCTTGTTCCGGGAGCTGCTCCTACCTCTATGCCATCGTACCGCTTTGCACCAGCTAAGTTACGAGAACTCAAGGTGCAGTTGCAGGAATTGCTTGATAAGGGGTTTGTACGGTCGAGTACGTCACCGTGGGGAGCTCCAGCGCTTTTTGCAAAGAAGAAGGATGGGTCTTTGAGATTGTGTATAGACTATAGGAAGCTGAACCAGGTAACGGTGAAGAACAAATATCCTATGCTAAGGATTGATGACCTATTTGCTCGACTGAGGGAATCGTGCTGCTTTTCAAAGATTAACTTGAGGTCAAGATATCACCAGTTGAGGATTAGGGATGAGAACATAGCGAAGACCGTCTTTTGGACTCGTTATGGTCACTACGAGTTTCTGGCCATGCCGTTCGGTTTGACGAATGCCCCTGCGACATTTATGGGTTTGATGAACTGTATCTTTCACCCTTATCTGGGCAGTTTTGTGATCGTGTTCGTTGATGACATTCTGATCTATTCACCCACGAGGGAGATGCATGAAGAGCATCTGCATGTTCTCTTGCAGCTCCTGAGAGAACATCACTTGTACGCGAAGTTCGAGAAGTGCGAGTTCTAGATGTCAGAGGTGAGATTCCTTAGACACATGGTGTCGAAGGATGAGGTATTGGTGGACTTGCCGAAGACTGATGCCGTGACGGATTGGCAGTGACCGAATAACGTCTTTGAGATCTGCAGTTTTCTGGGTTTGGCAGGTTATTATCGGCGGTTCATCAAGGACTTCTCTAGGTTGGCAGCACCTATGACGCGTTTGACGCAGAAGGGAGTTATGTTCGTGTGGAGCGAGTCTTGTGAGTCAGCTTTCCAGGAGCTGAAGAGGAGATTAACCAGCGCACTTGTGTTGATCATCCCAGAGAAAGGTGTGGGATATACAGTGTATTGTGACGCATCACACGATGGTTTGGGCTGTGTATTGATGCAAGGAGGTAAAGTTGTAGCCTACGGCTCATGACAGCTTAAGACACACAAGAGGAACTACCCTACACACGATCTGGAGTTGGTAGCCATGGTCTTCGCCTTGAAGACATGGCATCATTGTCTATATGGTGAGCATTTCGAGGTTTTCTCTGATCACAAGAGCTTAAAATACTTATTTTCACAAAAAGACTTGAATCTTCGCCAACGACGATGGATGGAGTTGTTGGGAGACTACGACTTTGATTTGTAGTACCACCTAGGAAAGGAAAATGTCGTAGTCGATGCACTCAATAGAAGATCTCATGGCTTATTAGCTTCTGTGGCTATACGAGAATGGGACATGCTCAGAGATGTTGGGGAGTTTGATTTGTATCTTTGGGAGACAGGGGAAGGTGCGACTTTGTATTCAGTAGCTTCACAGCTGGCATTAATTGCACGCGTGTTGGAGGCTCAGCGAACCGATCAGGAGGCTCAGATGATACGAAACCGCCTTACTAGTGGGAAGGATATAGCAAGATGGACGGTGGGTTCAGATTAGAGTTTGAGGTTGACTGGGCATCTGTTTGTGCCAGAGTTGTGTCGTGCTGAGGTGCTACATGAGTTTCATCATTCACTTCTTGCAGTGCATCCAGGAGGCACGAAGATGTATCATGACTTGCGTCGTCAGCTCTGGTGGATGGGAATGAAGAGGGATGTGATCCGGTTCGTTTCTCGATACCTTATTTGTCAGCAAGTAAAGGTGGAACACCATAGACAAGCAAGATTGTTACAATTGTTGCCTATATCAGAGTGGAAGTGGGAGAATATCACGATAGATTTCATATAAGGACTTCCTCGATCGCCGAAAGGACATGATGCTATTTGGGTTGTGGTTGATAGGTTGACGAAGTCTGTGCACTTCCTCCCTATTCAAGTGAGAGATCCGGCGGACAGATTGAGCAGATTGTACATCCGGGAGATAGTCCGACTACACGAAATACCGGTGACTATTGTTTCTGATCGAGAACTGCGCTTTACATTGTGCTTTTGGCAGAGTCTTCAGGTGGCCTTGGGTACTAGCTTGACTTTCAGCACAGCTTTTCACCCATAGACCGACTGTCAGTCTAAGAGGACCATCCAGATATTGGAGGATATGTCGAGAGCTTGTGTGCTTGATTTTTGGGGTTCTTGGGAGGATCATCTATCATTGGCAGAGTTTGCATACAACAACAGTTACCAGTCTAGTATTAGGATGGCACCGTATGAGGCACTATATGGTAGACCGTGTAGATCGCCGGTGTGTTGGAAAGAGGTGGGTGAGACCACTGTTTTGGGACTCGACTTAGTACGGGAGACTACGGAACAGATTGTCATGATTTGTCAGCGTCTGGTGATAGCTCAAAGCCACCAGAAGAGTTATGCGGATCAAAGGAGGAGGCCTTTAGAGTTTGTAGTGGGGGATCATGTGTTTTTTAAGGTCTCGCCACGTAGAGGGTTGATGAGGTTTGGCCATAGTGGGAAGCTATCACCACGTTTCATTGGACCGTTTGAGATCCTAAAAAGGATTGGGGTGGTAGCATACCGTATGGCCTTGCCACCTCAATTAACATCTATGCACAACGTCTTTCACGTTTCTATGCTTCGAAGGTATGAGCCCAATCCTTCGCATGTTTTAGATTGGGCTGAGCTGCGGGTTGATAAGGATATCATGTATGAGTAGCATCCTGTGAAGATTCTAGATACGAAGGAGCAAGTGTTACGAGGGAGAACGATTGCTTATGTCAAGGTTCAGTGGCTTCATCACGGGGTTGAAGAAGCGACTTGGGAGCTTGAGTTTGGATTTCGTGCTAGATACCCGGAGTTGTTTACCTCGTGACCTTGTAGTGAATTTTGGGGATGAAATTCTTTAAAGGGGGAGAGTTGTGAGACCCTGTACCGCTTTATTATATATATATATATATATATGTTGACATGTTTCTTTTATGTTATGTGTATCATCGATGCATGGTTTATGCTTTGGAGTTGTAAAACACCATGTGTAGATGTGTTTTACGCTTTCGTTTAGGCCCGTTTCCTTTGGACCCTAGATTCAGTGTTCCACCCAGCGTTGATCGCTCGAGCGGTGGGTGAGCGCTCGAGCGGGGTAGTGGCAGAGTGTGGGTCCGTGAGTTGGCCGCTCAAGCGGTGAGAGAGCACTTGAGCGGTGGGGTGGCCGGGTGTATGTCGGCAAGGGGTCCGCTCGAGCGGTGCTTGGGCGCTCAAGCGGTGGTGCCCAGGCGCGAATTTCTATAAAGTCTATGAAATATCTTTTTGAGATCCAAAATATCTTTTTCGAGCCTATCTCTTTCTCTGCACCTTTTTCTGCCTTCTCTCTAGTTTTCGGGAGGCCTAGGGCTTAGTTTTTGAAGGTCTGATAGTAGATCCTTGCTGTTGGCGACGTGGGCTTCGTATCTATCCGGGCGGATTCTCGTTCCGACGAGATTGGATTTTGAGACGTCGAGCTTTTAGCTCTCCGAGGTAGGATTCTAGACTCTACTGCTGTATAAGGGTGTTATATGCAATTATATGTGTTTTCATAGGGTAGAAAATACATGAAATGTCATATTTATGTTTAAACCTTGGTTTTTCGAGAAAAAGCATATTTTTGCGCTTTTCTTAGTTTATTACATCATATGACATGTGGATATTGGGTTTTCAATGGGTGTTCTTGAAAACGATGAAAAACAATGGTTTTGTGAAAAGAAAATCTCAACACTTGGTGTTTTGGAGCTAACCCTTAGGGTTGAGTCTCGGTTTTGAAACGTTTTGTTAAAAACGAAAAAAAATATTTTGAAAATGTTTTTGTTTTGATTTCCATGTTGATGGATGAATCTAAATACATGTATAATGCATTTTGTGGAAATGTTTTTTGTAGTTGAGCTATGCGACTGTTTTTGTGAAATGATTCTCTAGATGTACCGGGATGGCGGGTATTTGGCACAAGTTGCCCTCGGTGGAAGTCCAGAAACGTGCGTAGAGTAGGTACCTTTGGGATAGTTCCCATAAAGAATGTGGTAGGTGCTCTTATCCTTCGATTTTAGCCCGTAAAGTTAGCTTTTACGTTATGGTGCTCCGTATAGAACCCGTCATTACCTAACTGGTCCTATGATATATAGGGATTGGGTAAGGGGCAGGAGTCTATAGTTGATACCTCTGTCCCCATGTGACAGAATCGGTACATAGGAATCATTTTATCTTTTCTCAGTGTGTGATTCGAGTGGAAAAATGACGTTTTGGTTACTCTTTTTCTTCAACTGTAAAAACTTATTTTGCATTGTGTAAATGCTTGGTTATGAAGGAAAAACTGTTTTAGAGGTATGTGGAAAACTTGGGATTTTATGACGTAAAACCTTTTTGGCTTATGGTTGAGTTCGCTCCCACTACATGATTGCATATCCTGCTTTACCGCTTTATAGTCTGTTTCTATTGGGTTTTGGCTCACGGTGTGAGATTTTGTTGTAAAACCATTTTCAGGTTTGGCGGTTGATGATCATGAGGAGTTGATCTAGTGATACCTGTGGTGGCGGAAGACTTTTCTAGTTTTCCTTTTGTATGCCTGCTTGAAGGCATGTTTTGTACGCCTCATGATGATATATTTATCCCTGTTGAATCTGATGTTTACTGTATAGAGAGATGCATGTTGGGTATTCTTCTAATTTCAACAGGTGAATTTAAATGTATGAAAACTTATTTTCATAAAATTAGTGTTTGGTGAATTTTCACGTGACCCTGAATTTTGGGGCGTGACAGCTTGATTTCTGTGATTTCGAACAAATTGAGCAACAAAACTTTGAGAATTAGTAGCAGCAATTCAGTGCTTGATTTTTGGCATCTTTATCATAATCCTCTTTTGTAGTTGTTAGATCTAGGCAACCCTAGAGGGGGTGAATTGGGTCTTTTCACAATAAAGGAATTTAAAACCTTTTTTTGAAATCTTTTAATATTGCAATAAAGCAAGATATGCAAGAATGTAATTAAGGCAAATATTAAAAGATAAGGGATAGAGAAAAAGAACCAGACACCAGGGATTTGTAGTGGTTCGGTTTTATCGTAACCTACATCCACTCCTCAAGATATCCCTTTAGTATTTCCACTATTCAGAATACTTTCGGGCGTATTCCAAACCTTTACAAGCTTCAAGATTTCACTTGAGCTATCTGAATATTTACGGGCACATTCACAAGCCTGTTATAGCTTC
>JAOTRH010000006.1:8113753-8127467 GCA_034768845.1 Heliamphora exappendiculata | reverse complement strand
TTCTTGTCTTCACCGGTCGGTCACCGCTCGACCAAGAAACAGTGGTTTTTGGTTTACAGAACTCGTAACTATCTCCAGATCCCACTTCAATGGCGTCGAAGTTTGGCATGGCCGGTGGCATACCAGAGCGCCGGGTTCGACCGATATGGGACGCTATCGACTCTCGCCAGTTCAAGAATGCTCTAAAGCTATCCGCTTCTATTCTGGCTAAATACCCCAACTCTCCATACGCTCTCGTAAGTTTGTTGATACATACACTACACTTGTCTCCGTATACATAAACTTTAGTCTCATACCGAGGTTTCGCTTTGATTTACGTGAATGTAACTGAATCATTCGACAAAATTGGTGAGAGAGAAGTTGTTTAGATTTCTTGACGGTACTGCTAGATTTGAAAGGAAAAAAAAAACAGTTTGACTGATAAAAACTGCAATTTTAGATGCCTCGCTTAATTTCAAGTTGCAATTTCTGGTTGGCTTAAAAGATATATATATTTGAAATATTCTTTGTTTGCAATTTGAATTCCGGAAGCATAAATTTGCGGTCGATGGTTTTCAAGAAAAGTATACATTGCCTATTCCAGCCTCTCCGATGACCATGTTTATGCTCTATACATATGTAGATACTAGAAGAAATTGCACTATTATTTGAAATCTTCTTTTTTGCAATTTGAATTCCGGAAGCATAAATTTGTTGTAGATGGTTTTCAAGAAAAGTATACATTGCCTATTCCAGCCTCTCTGATGACCATGTTTATGGTCTATACATATGTAGATACTAGAAGAAATTGCACAGATAGTGTGCAGGATTATTGACGAGAAGAGAGAAAAATTAGAGAAAGTGGGTAATGTGGTATTTTCTTCTTCTCCTCCCCTCCTTATTTAACCTTGCGCTTAAGGAGATGGACATTATTATTATGTTTTTCTTTTTGTAAAATGCTATTTGCCGTTGGGTGGAAAGCAAAAGTGTGAGTGGGCTTCAATTTTGAGTTCATACAAAAAAAATGGGCGTTGATTTTTAATAATAGTATAGATAGTATAGATAAAGCTACAAATGTAATGATGCTGGATTGTCATTGAAATGCAATATTAGTTATAGATAAGAGACTATGGGAGCATAGTTTTTTGTTTTTTTCACTCATCTTGTTCATTTCGATTGTTGATTGTGTTATTGTCCTGTACGTGATAGATATAGTTTCATATTTGACAGCTTAAGAAGGGTTGTCATTTTTACCGTATAAAGTGTCATGCAGGCACTTAAGGCTCTCATTTTGGAAAGGATGGGTAAATCTGATGAAGCATTATCCGTTTGCTTAAATGCCAAAGAGTTATTGTATACCAACGACTCCATGTCAATTGATGATCTAACCCTCAGCACGTTACAGATTGTATTCCAACGCCTTGATCATTGTTAGTACACGTACTACTTGATATACTTCTTTGATTATATATTTCCGTATAAAGCAAATTATGTGGCGTTAATCATTGGTTATGTCGGCAGTGAACATGGCTACTAGTTGTTACGAGCATGCCTGTGGGAAGTTTCCAAACAATTTGGAATTAATGATGGGGCTTTTCAACTGTTACGTTCGTGAGTACTCATTTGTGAAGCAGCAACAGGTTGATGGTATCCGATGATCAGTAACTTTTTATTTTCTTTATTTCATAACATCTGTTTGCATATGGATTGTGGAATAATTATTATATATCCTTGCTTATTTAGACTTTATTTACTGGCAGATAGCTATAAAAATGTACAAGATTGTTGGGGAAGAAAGGTTCTTGCTCTGGGCAGTTTGTAGCATTCAGTTACAGGTTCCACTTTAATTTCCTTTTTTTTTTCCCGCTTTCAATTTTTAGCGTAAATATAGTCTGTTGGAGAATGAAGTGCCTAATGGAAATATTGCAAAACACAATATAACTTATGAGTATTACTAGTTATTGTGATGTCTGCCTTTAGCTCTCACAATTCTCTGCGGATACCCCGGAACTTCGTTACGGATAGACAGATATTTGTTTCCTATAGGTTATATAAATAATAAATCAGAAGAAAAACGCGAGGAATGCTACTTATAAAAACGTAAGGAATGCTGATATTATTGATTCAATAAAGTAAGGAATTATTATTTTGTAAGTGAAGGTAATTGTAAAACATCACTGTCGGCTCTTGGGAATTTGCAAATTTGGTCATTGTCTCGTTTGACTACTTATATAGGCCTACTTCCATTTTTCCGCGAAGAGAACAAAAATGTATCTATCTCTTTGATCATAAAAGGAAGAAAAATATCCTTATCCACAGCCACAATAAAGGGCAGGTGCTTATTATTATCTTGCAGATGAAACTGACATGATTATGTCTTACATGTTTTGGTCCTTTATTTTTTTCTTCTCTTAGTCTCTCTCTCTCTCTCTCACTCAATCACGCATGCATTTTAGTTCTCCCCACACGTGACTGGTTTCTCTTTTTTTCTTTGGACTTGACGTTGGCCTCCATTCTTTCTTGTCTTTACTTAGTACGTGAATGGATACAAAATGGTAGGTGGGTTATATGCATGAAATTAGATTTAATGACATTTGCTGCATGCCTGTTGATTCTGTACTTCATAATTTTATTAGTTATAACTTATTTCCCTATTCTTATGATTAGTCCATATTCATTTGTGTATTTATTTTCAAGATTACCGGAGATCCTATCCATTGCTGTTTCATTTCTATGATGTGTATACATGTGTATAAATTTGAAATCCCTTATCCATGGGATCTATGTAGGAATCACAAATGTTGAAATATTCTTTGCATGGTCACTTTGTCAGCATCAATCTGCTTCCTATAGACATGATAGTGAGGCCATGCATGTGTTAGATAGCAATATCATTATTTTAATGATGCTTCAATCTTTTACTAATCAAAAACAACAAACAAAAAAAACAAAAAATAAAATTCCATCTTATGGTACTTTTCACACTTCACTATTACCTTTTCATACTCAAAAAGTTTTTTTCCCCATTAATAGGCACGATTTCAATACTAGTAGTCCCACTGGAATTGCTTTTGTAACATTCTTTGTATGTTTGCTTACTAGAAGGCTTTTGCTACTGAGAAGGGAAAGGGTCTCACTGCACTGTTTTCTCTTGTTGCATCATCTTTTGGTACTATACTAGTATTATTAATCTCTCTTAATATCTTTTATATTGAACTTTATGATATTCTTTGTCTTTCATTTCCTCTAATATCAACACACACATACACACACGCACACACACAAAATGCAATAGTGGAGGCAGTATCATTTCAATTAGTAATTTTCATTTAATAAACAATGTTGGAACTAAGCACTTCTCCCTGAATATTAACGAACATTAGAAAACACTACAGTTTTGAATTACCCATTCCTCTAACCTGTTTTCGCACACAAACACCCATTAATTTTTTTGAAAGGAAAATAATTCAAATGATTAGCAAACTGTGAATCGGCACTTTCAGTCGAGTAATATTAACTCATAGCAGAAGCACCAAAGCATTTGTAAGGGAAAAATGTCAAATTGTTGTTAACCGTAACTGTTAACTGTAGTTTAGAAGATTTAAGCAACTCTTTCATTGTCCAATTATTTCTTTTAGATCGTTATATCAAATTTTCTGCTAAAGGAGAATCTATGTTGATTTATGTAATGTGACCCAAACTAGTGTTCCAGCCCAAATGCACCCTTTAATGCATTTGTATTCTAAAATATTAAACTGATACATAAGTTGGCCTTTTAAACACCTCCCAAAATTGAGTAAAAATAATTTGTTCCCTGGGCATATGATAAATGCGTAGTTGTAAAGTAAAAAAGGAAAAAAGTAGTGAATTTACAGCCACTGGAGCCACAAAGAATAAACAAAAGCATGTTTTAGATCATTAGCTTAATTTTTTGTGAACTTATCACGCTAAAATGTTTATAGAAATGGAGAAAGAAAATTAACCCGTTCAAGTTGACGGTGCACACAAAAGTGTATATCTTTATACTTTATTTGGCATAAGTCATGATCCACTATTTATTATTGATCCTTTTTTAGCCTGTGCTCCCGTGTGTTCTGCAAGTCTATTGCTATTTATTTTTTTGATAAAATGCACTTTTCTGCTCTTCTTATTTCTGAGGTTCTGTATTTCTATTAGGTTTTATGTGGCAATGGAGGAGAGAAGTTGTTACTTCTAGCTGAAGGTTTGCTTAAGAAGCACATTGCTTCTCATAGCTTGCATGAGCCAGAAGGTGCACTTTTGTGTTTCCTTTTCTGTACATAATTGGAAATCAGGCTGATAATTTCCGTATTATATTTTCTTGTATGTTGTATTTCGTTTGTGGTTGATCTTTATATACTAAATGATGGAATCTGTTGCAGCTCTTATTGTCTACATTTCTCTATTGGAACAGCAATCCAAGTTCGGAGATGCTTTGGAAATTCTTTCTGGAACATTAGGATCGCTTATAATGATTGATGTTGATAGATTACGGGTGAAGGTATTTTCTGCAGCTTTCTTTTCTATTGTTCCTTTAACCTTTTTATTTATAATTTATGCACCTTTTATTTTTACAAATATTAATAATTTATGCATCTTAATTGGAGTTTATCCCAATTATACTCGTATGTAGGCCTCTCTCTGCCTGTTATGCTAAAATGCTATTTGTGGAGGCTTAATTATTTAAATTTTAGCGGCACAGTTCTTGGTTGCTATGTTAAATGTGCGCTAGAACCTCAATTGCGATACATTTTACAACTTGTCCAGCATTTTGTTTTTGATAAGTAAGAAAATTTTATAAAGGGCATAAAGGATATTGAGCCATTGATTTGCCTAGCGTTATGCCACATACTTGGGCAATGTTTTTTATGCTTTAGAAGAATATTAGAATCTCTGTTCAAATGATCATAAGAGATGCAGGTTTATAATGATCATATGGACACCAATCACCATCCTTGACTTTTACTTCCAACTTAGTTCTTCATATATCAGAAGTCTATCAACCTTTTGCATTTTACTTCACTCTGCTTGTTCTATCTTCCTTCCAGCTGTTGCTCCCTTTCTTTAACATCTCTCAAATGGATGTCCTCCATAAACCTACCAGAGTTACCATCCTCCTGGCCCTTCTTCTCGAACAAAACTGGGGCAACACAATATCCATCATCATCAACAGGCTTTATAAGAAGATCACCCACATTGCCTTACAGAGTTATTTTATTTAATATTTTATTTTTTAGATTTGACTTTTTGGTGACAGTGTATTAATGTGGGAGGTTTCTCCTTCTTCCACCATTGTGAACTTCCTCGTTCCCTCTATTTCTGGTGCTCTTGTAAGTGTACCATAATTTGTCAATTTCCTTCCATCTTTATTCATTTCATCTGTGGTATAATACTCATTCTACCTCTTTCTCACGATACTAATTTCTTTGGTTTTTATTCCTTCTCTAAACTCATGTTTTAATTTTTTTTTGGCATTATGAAGAGATATCATGAAAGGAAGTAATTTGTGAATAGTTCATCACATTTTAAATCATATGCATGGATTAACAAATTTACCTTAAGTAGTAGGGGTTTGTTAGGATGGGAAAGTACCTTGATAAATAGCAATGGCCTTGCCTCATCCCTATTCTACTGGTATGGGTTTAGGGGGTCCTTCATCACGTTATGCTTCGGTTTGGGAGAAACGATGCTACCTGAATGGGGTTCCTGGAGAATTTTTGGTTTGTGGGATGCATGCATTCATATGACTAAAAGTGCCATCTGTACTTTTTATTTACCTCAAATGCTCTTTTAGCTATAGGATGTAATTTAGGTTTCCCCATTTCACTCATATCTTCCCTATATAGCACAACTACACTACTTCTGGGTTTATAATGAAAAGCTTTTCACTTTTTTATGTCCAATGGAATGGTGGAATGTCAAACTAAAAATACTTGCTGGTGCTTTTCTACGGTAGATGTTTCTTCTCAATTTCCTTCTCAATCTTCTCCTTCTATCTTTGTTGAATTGTTGATGGTTGGTGATCGTGCTAGGTTCAAAGGTGAGGATCTTAGGTGGATGAAGAAAACCCCTTTTCAAGACCGATGAAGAAATATATTTTCGAAGTTAGCCATATATATTTGTCTTCATAGTTGTTAATGGCCTTGCCTCATATTCAAGATACTCTTTTTCATGTGATTCATGTTATGTCTCTATGTGGGGTCATGTACTCTTGTAAGAGTGGACGGCATATATGTTCTCTCTACAAGATTTTCATTAAAACCTTAGCTTGAGACTTTCCCATTTCCATGTGAAAAGGTGGTAAGAGTCCCTAGTGACCGATGTTGGACAAGGTACGTAAGCTTGTTGGTGGGAGGGGTTGGATGGCAGATTGTGAGGTGATCCATGCCTGCATTGTTTCCATTCTGTAATGTTCTTGTTGATATGGTCTACCCAGTTAGAGCTGCTTCTGATCTGACCTGCTTCTGATTTTAGAATTCTCGCACAAGCTCATCTATGCCATCAATAGACTTGAAGCTAGGAAAATTGTGATTAGAATAAGAAATATGTAGGTGAGAAAGGAGATTATCTAGAAGAGAGTATCTCGGAGCCCTTTCTTTCATGCTTGAATGTTTGAACTTGGTAAACCTTGGTAGAGATCCATCAGAAATTGTGAGCCCGCTAGCTATCTTGCTGGTATTGTCTTCTTTGAAACCCACCGTATAGTTAAGGTTTCCCTGTCTCTATTTGCCCTTTTGTAGTGACCTTTTGTTTTTCAGTTTTGTGGCAACTCTTAGACTAAAATTCCTGAATAGTTTGATGAACCCTTTCCTTGCAGCCTCTAAGTAAACACATCTTTGCTGCTTTATATGGGTATTTCTTCCAGTTTTCTTAGAAGCAAACATGGGCACTTGTCTTGATCATTCACTTTGATTATTGGATGGGAGGGTTCTGCTTATTTATCAATGCATTTTTTTAAAAATCCGTGTAACTCTCTCAATCAAAGCATTTCTCATGATCCTTGTAACTATGTCAAATAAAGCAGTTGAGCTTCGTTTGCAACTAGCACCTGCTGTTACAACATGTACTTGCTATATTATAATGTTCTTTTCTTTTAAATGTTCTAACCTTCCATAGGGTTGGGGAAAGATGCATCCTACAAGCTGGACCTGAAGTAATTGGGATTAAGGCTTGTTGAGTTGAATTGAAGTTAATATTAAAAGCCTAGCTGGTCCAAGCATATGCATTTTTCCATATGTGCTAAACATAGGTTCTTTCAGCCTAAAAGATAATAGAAAATTCAAGTGCTTGAGACTTGTTCATTACTTTGCCCATTGGCGCTATGCTACTTGACATAATTGTTCAAAACTCAAATCTCACTTCCTTTGGTGATTATTGTATTTTTATGGAAATATCTTGTTCCACGAAGTTGTTTGCTTATCTTGTGAACTTGTTCTCTTTAACTTCAAGTTGACAGGGAAGGCTTCTTGCTCGGGCTGGTGATTACGGTGCTGCCGCTGATATATTTCAGGAAGTCCTAGAATTATGGTATGCTTTTAGAAGTGGCTATCTGATCAGTGTAGCTGACCTTCATTTCTACTTCTCTAGCTTTGAATATCTTGATTTACTGAGGTTATATTTCGCGAGTTGCAGAACTATGTGCTTGGCTTCTATAGATTGGTCCAGCAGTTGGGTAACAAATTTAGGTTAAAATATTTTAAGAAAATGGAGTCTCAAAAGAATTTTGTGGGAAATAGTTGGCTAGTTGTATGTAAATTTGTTTTGTATTTGTTAACTAGGTTGGATAATCAATTTGTTGAGGTTGATCGCTAATCATATCATCAATGATGAACTTGAGTTTTTTGTTTTGCTTTTTTGAGGTGGGCAGTGGGGTTAGGGGTGGGAGGTGATGGGGAGTTTTGGGGGAGGGAAGAGGTGGTGCTGAATTAATGTCTCTCTCTCTCTCTCTCTCTCTCTCTCTCCTTTTTTTCCCTCAAGAGAAATACTGCAGACGTTGTTGTTCAAATCACATAAAAATCCCTTCTATGAAAAATTATCTTCAAACATATGACTAGTTGTTACTTATCTAGAAGGATATGGGAAATATTTTCTTTACTTATTAATTGACAAGCAAACTGGGATGCTCATTTTCTGTGATTGATTTCCAGTCATGCTGTAATAATTAATGATGGATCTAAATTGGGTGTTGAGGGAAAATCCAATAATATTACATAAGGATTGCCAATACTTTCATTTTTAGATAATTTTTGAATCAGCACCTATGAATTTTTACACCACTCTGGTTATATACGATAAGAACAGGATTGTGTATGCTTGCTTGCTTGATCGTATTCACTTTGGAGCTTGTTGATGTGTTGTGAATTATCATGCACTCTGCCACAGCGCTCTTTCTCCTACTACATGTATGTTCATGTGTATTTTACGGTTTTACCTATGTATTTGTGCATTTTACTCTTTCATCCACTTGCCGGTCATCCAATTTCTTTACCAATATGGATGATGCATAAGAACATTTTGGATCTGTTCACCACTTAACTAGTTCTTGTGTTGAGTTGCTGCTGGTTATGGTAGATGTATTCTTTAACTCATTACATGCGGATTACTGGATAAACTGGTTGTGGTATGTCTTCTTTGTCTCATTACACATGGATAATTGGATAAGGTTTTTATCCTTTATGAAATTATATATAAATATATTCTTTTTGATGCTGCAAAGTTTGGACTTTTCTTGGCTCTGAAAGAATTTGATAGCTTGAAAACTTTCATTATGGGAAGAAACTAGTTGGTAAGGGAACATGGAACCAAGCTAACAAAGCTGTTTTTGTGACAATTCAAAATATGATATAAACCTTATAGAACCGTGACATGTTGCAAAAGGATAAAGTATTGGCAAATCATACCCATTGTTAATATCACATGAATGTCCACGATTGACGATTTGATTATTTGGCTTATAATCAAATCCACATAGTAGATGGCACATATTTGAGTTATACTCAACCAAGGAAATAATTGATTTCACAGAGTTTATCTTTTGTGTTCATGCAGCGTTTTTGTCGTCTACCCTTTCTAGGAGTTTTGTTTTCTCACAGTTTTTTGTAGCAGGTGCTGTGGCCCATTTTTTATGGTAGTTTTTGACGTATCCCTTTTTATTTACGGATGACATTCTCTTTATGCTCTTTATAAAACATTCTTATCTATTCAAAAAAAAAAAAATCAACCAAATAGTAGATTAGTCGTAACCCGTATCTAAGCACTAACATAATTGTTGTCAATTTTTTTGTCTCAAATACTGTCTTGTTTCCAAAATTACACGAACCATTATTGCAATAGAAAATAGGACTATGTTTTGGAGGTACCCGATAATTTAAAGTAATAAATAATTGAGTTAAGGCTCATAGCTAATAACTAATTGAGTAACAATTTAATAACATGATTATTCAGTAATTTAACCGTAATTTTCCAATTTGAAAATTCGACAACCTGGTTCAGCTATAATTCTTTTGGTGCATTTAAGATTTTAATTACATGTGTATATATTCTTTAGGCCTTGTTTGGAGTTTGGATCTTTCTATTTTTGGGGTTTCTTGGTGATGCCTAGGTCGATAAAGGAGTTGTTTATTTGTTGGCAAAGTGGCTGCCTGCTGCCCGAGGAGGAGTAAGAGAAATGTTGGAACATGGTGCCTCTTTGCATCATGTGGAGCATTTGGGGAGAGGGAATTGTTGCTCTTTTGATGGTGTCGAACGCTATTTAATATTTTGAAAGGAGCGGTGCTTTCGAATCTCAAATTTGGCTTCAAGGGGTTTTTCTTTAAATTCTTTTATAGATTTTTTGGGAGATATGCATTTCCTGCTGAATAGGGCCCTCCGTATAGGTGTTTTTGGGTTTTAGCCTTCGTATACTTCATGTGTACTTGGTTGCACATTTCAGTGCTTTTAATGATATTTGTTTTACGTATAAAAAAATGAGATGAGCAATAGCTTGACGTGATACATTGAAGCTGTTGTTCCTGAGAAAGTTCAATTTTCGATTGCATCTTTATCATCCTCTTTCGTATACAACTGCTCAACCATTAATTTCTTCTTTCATCTGGCAGCCCTGATGATTGGGAGTGTTTCCTACATTACCTAGGCTGTTTGCTGGAGGATGACAGTAGTTGGTGCAATGGTGCTACGGGCAGTCCAACTCATCCATCCAAATCTGTGGACTGTAAACCGCACTTGACCGATGAACTGGTGCACGTTTTCCGTCTATTATAGCTTGATACAGTTTTTCCCTACAAAACGTTCCACTGAATTTGATTCGTGTGACTTGGTTGTGCAGTTTGATTCTCGTATATCAAGTGCATCATCTTTTGTGCAAAAGTTACTGGCTTCTCCTAGTAATGATTCTGTAAGATGTCCATACCTGGCGAATCTTGAAATTGAGAGGTGGAAATTCTTCTCTGGCAAGGGAGATGATGACAAATTAATAGAGGCGCTGATGCAATATTTTTTCAGGTATGTTACAACCTTTATTTTTTTCTTTGCAGTTTCCCAATGAACTAATAGTAAAAAATAGCCTCGTTTTTCTCTTGTTAAGTTCTTATTATTTTATTTATGTACTAATTTCTATTGTTGGCAGGCTGTATGTCTTATTTCAGTGTATTTCATCTGATGATATCTGTAGTCAGTTGAGATATTATTTTAATGACCATGTAGTCTTGGTCTTGCAGTAACTTGCGACCACTGTGGATTGGATTATATACGTTCAAATCTACATAAAGATAGCAAAAGAGCAAAAAAGAAAGGACGAAGAAAAGAAGTGTCCGTTGATATGCATTGCAATTAATCTTTTTTATAACATGTGACTAGATCTTCTATTAACTTCTGATGAAACTTGGCTAAATTGTTCATTTTCTGTTGCTTTCCCGTGACTGATTGACACTGTTGATGCACTGAATGCAAATTATTTCCCTTTTGTAACGCATTTAGTGCTGTTAAACAGTTTCAGTCATATTGATTATCCACAATAGGATGGAGCATGTTCTGGATTTTTTTCCACCGACTTCCAAAGTGATGCAGCATGATTCTACTTTTTAGGAATTTTATTTTCTCAATACAGGTTTGGTCACTTGGCCTGCTTCGGTTCGGATGTCGAGGTGTTTCTTCAAGTTTTAAGTCGGGATAAGAAGGCACTATTTGTGAAGAAGTTAATGGATACCTGTGAATCCCTCACAACAATGCCAACAAAAGAGCTTGGGAAGTTATTAACCCTGTTTAAAATTCAAGAATATGTTGGCAATTTCTTCACTCTTCCAGTGAGTGGTATGTCTTTTAACTTTTCATAATATGGATTTGTGGATGATAACAATATAAGTGAAATTGTACTTATCAGGAAAATGAAAATAAATATTATAAGAAAAATTTATTTATCATAATACGATGCTCTTTATTTAGTGCCGACACCATTATTTTCTTTCTGCCCCCTTGCTTAAGCTATTATTGCTTTTACTTTTTTTGTGTTTCAGATATTTTTCTTGATTTCCTTTTTTATATTAATAAATTGTATTAACTTAAAAAATAAAGAGACGGGTTACAGGATGTTCACTTATTGTGTAGGAGCACACAGGTATTGTTCATAAGAATACTTAACTGTAACCTATTCGAGGTGCCTGAGCCATATGTAAATTGTACACGTATGGTAAATGAGGTAAGTAGGAACATTTAGGTTGTGTAGGTGCCTTTTTTGTAGTTGATGACAGTCTCTTTGAGCTCTATGATTACTACTTGCTCTCCTAATTGTGTCGGAGCACCTTCTTGGATATCTTAGGGTCCTGGGAATCGACAATATATGGTAATTGTCTTGCCATTATCCATGAGATAATAAGAATATGAGCCAGGAAGATACTACGTATGAAGAATTTCTCCTAATGGAAGAATTTCTTTCTGATCCTACGTATGAAGCCAATTATCTGATACTTGTGCCTTTCTTCCTTTCCTGCCTCGATTTTATTGCATTGAGGGATCCCTAATTTCCTTATAGAAACCGCGCACGGTGTGGCCTTGATATAATTTAGCTCTTGCATCTTTCATCTAAATTTCAATGAATCTTCTCAGTATATCTGAATGCCACATCTCAATACCAGGAAGTTGTATGGAGTGCACATGTTTTAAGCCCTCTTTTATGCTTTTTCATTTGGGCATTATTGGTTTCAATTTCAACTCCTCTGATCCTCCTACCAACAGAAGATGAAAATAAAAGATGAATAGTAGATAATTCACAATATTAAAGATAATTTACAATATTGATCGTAGAATATTGACTTCAGCTCTTTTTCAGATCTTGAGCATCTTGGTGTACGAATGGCAGAGATGTACTGTAAGAACCTTCCACTTTCAAAGGATTTGGATGTGCAAGAGAGCATGCATGGTGAAGATCTTCTGTCTATGGCGTCCAACATTTTGGTTCAGGTATCTCGTTACCTCTGCAAATTTGTATGGTTTTTTTTGGTTATATCTACTTCTCTTTATTTCATTTTATTTCATTTTTTTGATACTAAGTGTCAGACCTATCAATAGGCCATAAGAAGCACATTTATGCGGATATGGCTACAATACGTTTATAATTTGTGTAGGATTTATTATTCATAAAAGAAAATACATTGCCCAAAAGCAAAGACCATTCAAGTCAAGAACAAGTTATAATGAAAAGAAATTCCCATTACACAAATAAAAAGCTCTTGTATCCAAAAATTAAAATGTATCCCGCGTGTATCCCCCCGTATCTCGTGCGTATCTAAAACACATTTTTAACTGAAAAAATAAAAAATATTTTTTGGATACTTACAAGTTTATTTGATAGGTATCCCAGCGTGTCAGGCATGTATTAGTATCCGATACATATCTGATACTCATACATGGTCATCTTCGGTGTATCCATGCTTCATGGATAGGGCCTGATGTTTATTCTGAAAAAACCCACAGCGAGTATCCACTTAGTTGAGGATTGGCTAAAGCTTGGAACACATCCAGCCAAAAAATGAAAGAAAAGAATTTAGCTGGAGTATCATCTGAGTTGAAGGTTGGGTTTGGCTTGGTAACACATTTGGCCAAAACCCATTTCAGGTTGAGGTTTGAGCTGTGTAGCTAATGTTAGTCTCCAATCTTTCCTCAGCAATTTTCAGGCTGGAACATCAACTGAGTTGAGGCTGCACTAGGCTTGGTAATATATTCAGCCTTAGCTATTTCTGTTGCTAGTACCAACAAGATTGTTTTCATTACCAGCTTGTGATTATCCCACTCTTACCATACACGTTTGTAACTGATCTGAATATTAGTCTCTCCCTCCCTCCTCTGACAACATATACAGTTCGTATTAAACAAGTCACCATCCGATTGTTTTCAGCATCCCTTTGTTGTCACCAACAACATTATCGTCATTTCCAGCTTGTGATTATCCTATTAGGACCGACACGAACACTGAATGCCAATTGATAACCAGTCAGTGCTACTTGCGACCTTTGTTTGGTCTTATGTATCTATCTCTCTCTCTAAATCTAAATATATATTGACTGCCACCAATTTTTGAACATATGCATTGTATGCTGGTGTTTTTGCTGCTAGTGCTAGGTGGCATGTTGTGATTCTCTAGCTTAGGCTAGATGGAGCTCAAGAAGTTAAACTAACGAGATTGAAAGAGTTGCTTTTTTTTGTTTTTATATTTTATAAATTTTTT
>JAOTRH010000006.1:8088525-8113653 GCA_034768845.1 Heliamphora exappendiculata | reverse complement strand
AACAAAATTTCATTATTGAAATGAAGCGAAGAAGTGGCAATTTGCAAACAAAATAAAAAATTCAAACACAGACCCTTCTAGAACTCCCAAAGGGTGGGGGCATTTTAGTCTATTCACTTCTAATTATTGATTAAGATGACAACAAACATCACATCCTCTTCAAATATGAGAAAATAATTTGATCTTTCGACTCATTCTCGTTAACAACAATAGATTATAAAGAAAAAAGATGTATTTTTTCCAAATATGTGAAGTTAACCTTATTGACTCAATTAGGGTGTGTTTGGTGCTCTCATAAAAATGTGTGAAAATGTATAATACATGATATAAACTTGCATATTTATCTTTATATGATGTGTTTGGTGTGATTTTATTATATTGTGTTTGTGCCATTGTCCCTTATATGATGAATTAATGGCATGATAGTATTGGTGACATAGAATCAAGCGAGATCATTATTATATATATAATGAAGATTGTATAAGCTTAAACAAAGTTAAAAATAGTATAAGAAATGGTAAATTAATATATTTTTATTCTGAACAGTGAATTGGATTGAATAAAAGTTTTATTGAATTTACTTCAAACTTTTAATCCTCCCCTATATGATAATATGACTAAATTAATTCATATCAAATACTATCCTGATCTTATTGGAACCCTAAACACATCTTTAATGGGCTCATACAAATAATTAATTATGCATTAAGGTGAATGATCCATTGTTTCACTTTCAAAATAAGTTAATAAGTTGGGTTTTTATTTATTTTTGTTTTTAAATTTTTTTTTTATTTTTTGATAAAAAAAATTCAACTCCGTTCTTCTAAATAACAAAAAATCTTGACCAAAAACTGAAAAAGAAATAAAAATAAGCAAAACGCTGGTTATCTATCATAACGAGAATAAATAAAAAAATATAAAAAGAAATAAAAAACTGGAATGCTTGAATACTAGTGGTGGCAAAGGGGTAATGCATGTCAATTTATTATTATTATGATCTCATAACAATCACCATGATTCTGATGGATCGAGGGAGGAGCGGATAAGGGCAGCCGTTATTTGTAATTTTTAAAATTGTGAAATTATTATAGTAGTATTATTCTTAATTTTTTTTAAAATTATACAAGTTTGTCTCTTTGATATTTTTTTTAAAAATTTAAAATTTATATAAGTTCACATACTTAAGATTTTTTTTTGAAAGTTTAATATCCACCCCTTCAAAAAATTCGAAAGTATTCTCGCTTTGGTTAATTTACCTATTAATTAAAAGAAAAAAAATTCTCAAAAGTATTCTTGCTTTTATAAAAAAAAAAAAAAAAAAAAAAACAACTCTTCAGTTATTGAGAAAAGAAAAAAAAAATTAACCACACAAGTGTCATTTCATTTGGTCTAGGATTTATATCACCAAAGAAAAAACTCTCATTCTCACCAGTCGCGAAACTCATGAAGATTGAAGCTTTGCTCAGGAAAATCATATAAACAATCAAACTGATTGGAGAATAAGTTTACGAAACTCTGCTCACAAATTCGGCACTGGCTCTGCTCGACTTCTCACTAATTTGGCTCTCACTGGTCATTGTTCACGAAGCTTGTCTCTAACGCCATTAAGGGTGCGTAAAAAATTCAATAGAATTGATAAACTAGTCTAGATTGGTTTGAGCTATACGGTTTGATCCAGTTCAATATAAAAATAATTTGATTATGGTTCTCAATTTTCTAAAACTACTGTATACAAATCAATTCTCTATTTTTATTTAAAAAATGGATAATTATACGTACCTCTCATGATATTTAAGTTTATTATAAAGAGCTCCCATGTAATTTTTGAAATTATACTAATCTCTCATGAAATTTAATTTTAATATCAATTGCACCCAAACTGTTAAAATTTTCATTAAAATTTAATAAAAATCGACCATCTCACCCCAAAATCACATTTCCCACCCCACACCCCAAAATCACTATTCCCACCCAAAAACCACCATTCAAGCCGCATTTTCCTTCCAAAATCACCATTTCTACCCCAAAACGACCCTTCAAACTACATTTTCCTCCCAAAACCACCACTCCCCTCCCAAAACCACCATTCCCACTACAAATTTCAACAAAAATGTGATTTTGGGATAGAAAATGTGATTTAAGGGTAGTTTTGGTGTGGGAATGGTAATTTTTGGGTGGGAGTAGCAGTTTCTGTTAAATTTTAACGAAAATTTTAACAATTATGGTACAATTGATGTTAAAATTAAATCTCATGGGATGTTAGTATAATTTCAGAGACCACATGAGAGATCCCTATAATAAACTTAAATCTAATGGGAGGTAAGTGTAATTATCCTTATAATTTATATTACTCATTTCTTTTTTAAAATTATTTTAATAATTTTAGTCTAGACAAATATATTAAAAAAACAAAAATAGCTTAATCCAAAATAGTCTTAAAAAATTACAATTACTGCATTCTAATACAAAAAATTAAATATTTAACAATTAACACATGACTAGAGAAAATGGTTTTGAAAAAGAGCTCACTTATATTTATAATCAACTACCACGGCATTTGATTATCACTTACTTTTTAAATTTATTTAAAATCTGACCAATTTGATCCCTATACCCCCCTAAATGCCATCACATCACTTATTTCGTATGAACAGTAAACTCTATCTTCTCTCTCTTCATGTATTATTTTTGTATTTCCCTCCATGTACTATTTTTGTATTTCACTTCACGTACAATTTTCATATTTTAATTTAAAAAATTAAGATTTTTTAATTATGAAAATTTCTTATTTTATTTTAGAATTAATTAAACATAAATGACATTTGAATCAATGAATGTATAAGTTGAGACTTGAATCCTGCTAATGCTATTATTGATTATTAATATTTAAACTGTTTATCTAATTTTTGGGTTATTAAATATTTGAATGAATTCAATTATACAAATTATTTCTAGATTGGTTAAAATATTTTCTAACTAAACATTGCGCATTTTGTCTTTCGTGCTATCTTTTTATGAAGCCAACCAGACTAAACGCTTCTTTGATAGTAATATTTATATAATTTGTGTTGTTTGAAATTAATATCGTCATTCAAATGTTTGTTTTGAATTTTTTCATTACATTATTACAGAGTCATTCAATACCCCAAGATAAAAATCATGCATTTGTCCCTGATTTTGTATATATACAATATTTTCACATTACTGCACACACACACACACACACACATATAAATATATATATATATATATATAATGAATTTATAAATAATGTAATTCATAAAATTAAAATTGATTGACTCAAATATAGTGGTGCTTCCAGTGTTCTATGTGAATAATGGATACCTATAAAATTAGAAAAAAATTTTTTATAAAATAACTATTAGATCAGTAATTCTATATGAGACAGAATATTGTAATGTTAAAAAAAATTACTTAAATAAGATGAGTGTTGTTAAAATGAGAATACTACGGTGAATATGCGGTAAGACTAGAAAATTTAAAGTTAAAAATAAAAAAATTTGTAAAATAATAGGAATTGCACTAATTGAGTACATACCTGAGAAAAAAATAGATTAAATTAATTAATTTAGATATATAGACAACGTAAATCAATTAATGTAGTAATAAAAAAATGATAATATCATGAGTGACAAAAACACTACGAGAGTAGTAAACTTAAATTAACATAAAATATTGTATTAAGAAAAATTGAACTTATTGAAATTAACTTAAAGTTAGATATTGACTTTAATAAAGTAAAATGACAAATAAAAACTTAATTTGATTTAATTTAGTTTTGTATTTATGAGGATTTCAGGGGGGTGAATGAAAGAGAAAACTGCTAAAACTTTGAGTAAAGGAAGTTTCAAATTAAACTTTTGACAGTGATGTTTGTATGGGTGAGACTCATGGCCATGGGCCTCCTCAATGGCATGGGGTATGGCCTAATGATTGGTCTGGTTGGAGCACTTTAAAGAGCATTTACCACACATACTGGTCCATATATATTGTTCCTGCATATTTGTTCATTTTGGAAATAGTTCAAAAAGCTATTCAGGTTCTACTTTCTTGATGTCTCTCCTCTAATTTGCTTTGCTACTCTTTTACCAAATTTAGCTCTTATATTTATTGGGTTATGTTATTACAAGAGTGGCCCATCTGTTACTGTTAAGTTAGATAGGCGCGTTTAAGAATCGGTCTTTAACGAGGTTCCAATTTTTTTAGATTATTTATATTATGGACAATTATATATGAGTTTTAAAAATAATTCATATTGATAAAGCCTATAAAGTATTATTTATTAGGCCGGAAAAAAATGCTGTTTATGAAATAAACTATGATACATGAATTTAGTTTTTTTTTTTTTTTTTTTTTTTTGACAAAGCTTAAAAAGTATACTGTTGATTAGTCCACAAATAAAATAGTCTAATTCAAATTAAAACTTGTACAATTTTACATTAGATGGGCTATGTCACAAAAAAAAAAAAAAAAAGAAGAAAAAAGTAGAGTTAGCACTGTTATCAAGTAAAAGAATTAAAAAAAAAACTTGATTATGACAATTTAATTAATATGTTGCATCTTGAAAATTGAAATAGAATGAATTGAAAAATAAAATATAAAAAAATAAACTAAAAACTCTTAATTTCAAATCTGGCCTGAAATGATTTGGCCGCCACGGCAGGTTAACTACAGTTTACTAGACGATGGATAATAAAGTAACGAAAAAAAAAACTCCAATATTAATTCATTTCTAAAAGTAATATCGATCATTTTCATAAATATCAATACACTTTACACATATAGTTATATACTTTTTATCCATTATTCGGCCACAATTAGCTTACCTCATATTTATTTAACAAATGTAATTTCTTTCCACAAAATTTCTTGTATTTTATTATTTTGGCAACAACAACGGCTCGTGATTTGTTCTATCTTTTTTTTTTTTTTTTTTTTCTGTGAGTGAACATCAAAAGAAGAAGACTTGTAAAGCATTAAATTGAATCTTAGAGCTATAAAAATTCATCAATATTTTCACGGAGGGAGAAATTGTAAATTTAGGATAGTGATTTATTTTAAGTTCAATGATTTATTTTTATAGTTAGAAATTCTTTAATTTTCAGATATATAATTTTGCATACTGCCCTCTTTGAGTATTTGTGATGTTTGACTAAGTTACTGGGAGTATCTTTTAACTTTCTGTTACAAACTTTAGTAATAAGTTATTAATTTTTTTAAAAATATTTATAATTTCTACTACAAGTTATAATTACTTTTTTTTCTATTAACAACTAGTTTTAAGTACGAACTATCATATTTTTGAAATACCCACAACTTTTGTTATAAACTACAAACTACAATATATATACTATTAGTTCCAATAATATCAAATACCACCATTGTTAGTGAGATCTCATTGTTATTATTATAACAAATTAACCTTAGTGGTATGATGACAAAATTAGTTTATCAAATTAATTTATCAAATAACGCGACATAATTGTAAACATTAATGAATATAAATAGAAGTTATGTGAGTCTCATTACAACTATTTATAATTATGCCACATTTTTTAATAAACTTTTGACCACCCTAACAATTTCGTCCCTGTTAACTTATTTTGTTTAATGTTTAGCACAACGCGACCACCTATTCCCAGACCCAGAAATGAAATTTTAGTTATGCTATGTTTAGATGGTGGGAATCATGAAAAAGAATAGACATGTGAATGGTATGAATTAAATATCTAGTAATTTAATGTATTGAGTAATCATACTAAAATGCATGTATTAATTCAAGATGAACGGAATTAAATTTTTTGGCCTATTTTGACTCATTGTTGTTTTTTTATTTTTTTTAAAAAATTATTATTTTTATTCATTTTTAATGAGCTTTTTTATATTTTGATATAAAAAAAAGTATTTCTCTATTTTTTTATTTTAATAGAAAATATTTTACCAAGCAAGTCTTAAAACATATCATAACTGTATAAATAAAAAATTACAAAAAAATAAACATATATAAAATAAATAAACAAATATAAACTAAATAAACAAATTATTATAGCAAACAAGTCATAAAAATTCGAACTCCTAAAAAAACACACCTCGGTATTAATGAGTTTCAAACAGAACAGGAACCCCTTCTCAGTCACCCAGCTCTGCCAAAACTTCATCTCCACGTTGGATCCATTCATTTATTATTGGTGATTGGACGTAATACGTAATATATCATGTTGTGCAGTCAACTCGTTTTTATTCAAAAAAAAATGGAAAATGATAAACAAACACAAAACCACTATATATATATATATTTTTTTTTTTTTGTTTTTTTCCAGTGAAAAATTTGGGACAAACTCAACGTACCATAATTTATAAGTTGCATTTCAGTGGGGGTGTTTGCCAAATATAGCTGGGTTTTTTTAAAGTAAGTTATATTAGTTTTATTTTTTAAAATATTTTGTTCCAGGTATTTAGAAAAATCTAATAACAAAAAAGCAAATCAAATTGAGATATCTATCTTCGACTACTGTCTTCGGTCATCACTTTCGATCAACACTTTTGATCTCCACCTTTGATCACTACATATAATCATCGTCTCCAATCACTATTTTCAAATATTATTGCTACTTCTAGCTATCTCCAACAGTTAGCTAGCACATTCGGTCATCTTCTCCAACTACCATCACCAGCCACCACTTCTGTCTACTATATTCATCCATAACCTTTGACCACCACTTTTTTAAATATTTATGTTCTAAACATGTTTTTATTTTTATTTTTTTATAAAAATAAATAAAAATATATTTTTTATTTATTATAAGCAAAAACACACAAAAAAATGTAAATGTTATTAAATGGGGCCTATATATTTTAAATGACGAGATATGAAAAAACAAATTCTTTATATTTTGAGGAAGTAAAATCTAAACTGTATAAAGAGAAAATAAAAAAAACTTTAAATTTATAGAGTTTCGGTATAAAAGACGAAACAAACCAAGGCAAGTGTATCTCGTTTTGTCCTTAAAATAAATTTCACCCTTGCTAACGGTGCTTACCAATTCAAACATCTGCATCAAAAATTACTTGATTGCTAGCACGCAAAAGCAACATGACAATTTGCTGTGCTTGGCGAACTAGAACAATGCTTACAATCTTTGCAAGCCAAAATAAAACAGAATGTCAGTAAAAATTGGATAATCTAAATGCAACAAAAAAATCTCCTATTTACATAGGAGAGGATTTCTGTTCGGACAATCCAAACTAATGCGATCCGACTCAATTCGTAGTTTGCAAACAGGCGTGCATCTGTTCAATTCAAAGAAGAACCGGCTCGGTTCAAACATAATGGTAATATTCTAACGGTAACAAATACAAAATAATTAAAAAAATTAATAAATTTATTCAAAAAAGCACAAATCCAATGCGCGGGCCCATTCTACCACCACCCATTGGCACCAATCTGGTTTTTTTTATATATATAAAAATAATATTTTTCAAATACTAACAAAATACCAGAAAATTAAAAGGAAAAAAAATTATAAATATTTTACGTTAACCTAAATTCAGAATATTCATAATATTTTTTTAGCGTATTGAAGCATCCGTACAAACAAGTGATAAAAGTTAGATTGTAAAACACGAGTGTACATGTCAACCGGAGTTTTCAGGCCAGCTATTCCAAAAGTGGGGTTGGGTGGGTGGTGGGACTTGGGAGTTATGACATGAGAGACCACAACTACCCTAACTCGCTTATGTCCACCTTAGTTATGCCAACTAGGTCGCAATGACTTAAAACATATGGAAATATTAGAATTTGTGAATTTAATCGATCATTGAATACCAAAATTTAATAACTGAATTTAATTGACAATTGAATTGGTCATTCAATTGGCAATTGATTCTTTTTGTAACTCTTCATAAGTAAAAATCTATATAAAGCTGTCTTCCTTCTCTTCTGTAGAGAAAAATACAAGAGCAGGAATGTGTGTACAGAGGTAAAATGAGAGTATACAGACAGGTTGTAAACTGTGAGAGAGAGAAAGACAAACGAGGTACGTTCGTAACCGATTTTTGGCGGTGTTCCAACGTTCGGATCAACCGTTTTATCCTAGAAGAGTAACGCCGGTGAAAAACCTACAACACCATCGGTAGGCAGTGAATTATTTTTAAGGAAACTGCGCTTGCAGGACTCGATTTGCATATTTTGTTCATGTTATTTTCTGCAATTTCGTTTTCTGTAAATTATATTTAATGTAATTTTTGAAAGTTAATAAAGATATATTTTCTGGATCACCGAGCATGTATCTTGTGGCGTGATATTTCTCCCAACAGAAAAAAAATTAGAGTGTCTAGGTCAAGCATGAGCGTAATTACATAGTTGTTAGTGGCTTCAATTGAATTCATTCAAATTTTTTAAAAAAAATTTACATATAAATATGCAAATTTTTTAGTATTGAAAATACTACTACCAATAAAATACTAAAAATAATATAAGATGGGGGTCAATATTTAAAAAAATTACAAATTGTTAAATACTTATATTAGTTGTGATATATTTTTTACTTAGAAAAAAAAAAATTAAACCAATAATATTAATAAATATGAATATATTTTTGAAGTTATTGAAAATATATAATATTATAGCATATTTTGTTAAAATTAATTTTAACATTATTATAATTTATTGAATAACACTATTGAATAAAATTCTTAACGTCGCCACTGGTGTCTACTGGGTGTGTCTTGAAAATATTGCAAGCCATGGATTTAAGTACCTAGGAAAAAAGAATTTGGTTATATTTATTATTTGTTGTATGGTGGTCCATATGGTTAGCCCAAAATGGTAAGATATTCAATCATTAAAAAATATATATATATACTGAGTGGGTGCAAATAACAGAGCTAGCTATGTCTAGAGCTGCATTTTGGGTTAAAGCTACTAACAATTCTGCTTCATTCTCAATCGATATAGATGGAGTTCGGAGCATGAAGTTGAAGCATCGCTTTTTAGCGTAGAGTTTGGAGTGGGGCACCAGTTTGTTAGATCTAGGCCTCGTTTGGAAATATGACTTTAAATTAGGTTTTCTATTTAAAATTACTATAAGTTCTAAAAAGTTAAAAGTTTATTTAAGAGAAGTATAAAGTGACTTTAAATTAAAAGTTCAAAATAACTTTAAATTAAAGGTTTAAAATGACGTTAAGTCAAAAGTGAATAATTTTGTTTAAAATTGCTATAATTTTAAAATTTTATTTTTAAATAATTTTATATTTAATGGATCTCATTTGATAGATCTTGGCGAGTACATTTAAAAATATAATTTTTATAAAAAAATAAATTTGTATTGTAAAAGTTATGATATTTTTAAAAAATATATAAAAAAAATTTTTAAAAAGCAAAAAAGTTAAAGGCATTTGAGTTGAAAAAAGAGATTTTTTAAATTTTTTAGACTTTAAGAAAAAAGGTAAAAAATTTGGCTTTATGTCAGCTTTAAGCTAGTTGACAAACGAAACCCTAATGCTGGGTTTTGTATAATTTTTTTTCTTTTTTTTTTCTGTGTAGGTGGTTGGCTCCTTACTATTATCCAATTTTAGTAATTTAGAAGTAAAATAAAAAGTAATCTTAATAATTTGATAATTAATTAATTAGTTAATTTTAAGATACTTAATTAAAAAATATAGCATTATTAGTTTGTTAATTTATAGAGATAAAAAAATAAAAACAAAAATAACAAAAGTAAAAAACCACTGTTAAAGAGAGAAAGATCAAATTGGATATCTGTCTTAACGTGGATATTAATTGAACTTATGTTTTTACTTTTGTTTTGTTTAATTATTTGTTTTTTTAAAAAAAAATTGTATCTTATAAATAAAATAGATGCAAAAAAAAATAAAAGATGTGCATTAATAACATCTTAATAAATAGACGCAAATTTAAATTTGTGTCAAATCCTCTCAATTGTGCTTTTATAAACTAAGAATGATACACTTTTTGAGATGCAAAATCCCTACTCTCCAAATAAAACTAGGAGGTATTTAGGAATATTATTATTAGTAGTTTATAAATTATAATTTGTATAAAAAGTTATGAGTATTTAATAAAAATTATAATTAAAATAGAAAAAAAATATATAGTTAAATATTGTAATAGGAATTATGAATATTTATAAAAAAAATTATAAATTATAATTAAAATTAATAACAAAAAGATGCCTGGCTGAATACGGCTGGAATGATAATACTGGAGATGTATTGCCTCCTACGCATCCCTGCTTTTATCATGATATGAACGGAAAGAAAAATTATGGAAGAAACGGGGACAGAACAGAAATTTTTATTTTTTAATTTTTAGATTCATCGCGTTAAGATAATTTTAAAAAAATATAAAATAAATTAGTCAATAGATAAAAAAAAATTTAAAAATAAAAATAAACAAAATTGTCTACATTTAATTCAATTTTTTTTTCAATAACATTAATGGTGGGGAAAGTTTGTTTGGAAATTACTGCTCCACCCAATTACAAGTGTTGGTGCCTACTGCCTAACAGTGTGTCACAAAATAAAGGGTTGCGTACGTGTGAATCTCTATTACATTTTTTAATATTTTTATGAAATATTTATCTTATATGATGTATAAAAAAATAAAATTTATTTAAAAATAGGTTGTAGTTGGATTGCATAATCTTATTTTATATTTGATATGCTATGATGAGAAAAAGCTGTCACTCTATTTAATTTGTTGTGGACTGAGAATTCGTTAAACACATGAATCGGTGTTGAGAGAGAGAGGCACTGGCTATTGGGCAATGGATGATTTAGGCTCTATTCATTTAATAAAAAAATAAAAGAAAAAGAAAAAAATAATAATTTTTTTTTTTGCATGGCTTCAATTGTCACAAGAAAATATAATTCTCAAGATAATACACTTTTTTTGTAGGAAATATTATCTTATAAAACAAATTTTGTTAAAAAAATATATAAAATTATAGCATCACAACTCACAAAAAAAATTAAAAACTGAATTTTATTTTATGACTATCTTACAAATTAAATAAGTAACCTAAACTTAGTTCAGTTATTTTTTAATTTATTTTATTTTATTATTTTATAAATTATTTTATCGTATGATTTTCGTGGAAAGGATTTTTGGGCCGTATAAGTTCTAATCAGGACCATCAGTGTAATTTCAAACATTGAAACTGCTTCACTTGTAATTGTCAGAAACTTCAATGAAAACCAGTGTAATTTATCCCAAAGAATATATTCCAAATCAAATGTTCCTCTGTAAGATAAATGTTCTTGTTGTTTCTGCATAATCAATTAATTGCGGGTGGGGGTAGGAACAGGGAACCCAAATAATTTTTAAACGACTTTAGGTTCCGTTACCGTGGGAACTATAACACCAGAGCTGCATTTTTTCCGATTCTTTTGTACTAGAAAAGGTCTTCTCAATACTCTAACACTCACACCAAAGATGAATCAAATTATCTGATAACGTTCAAAACTTAATTCATGTACCATTTTAATCGGCAAACAGTTCAACTCTTAAAACGCACTACAACACCAAGTAAGTAGAAGTGAACCTCAAGATGTTAGACCTTTCCGTCGATGTGAGCTTTTGAGAAAAATAAGCCTATAACTTTTAATAATTTTGAAGTATATAATCTTACAAAAATAAATAATTTTATGGGACTAATGGGGAACAAATTATTAATCCCATTTTTTAAATAAATAACTTGTCTAGTGTTATATACTTGTATTCTTACTATTTAAATTAACTATAAATAACTTACTACTATTCAACTTCCTACTCTCCAATGTAATTAACTTTTTGGCTCAATGTTTAAAACTATTATATTTAAAAAAATTTATTCTACTAATTATTTTTAAAAAAAAAAACATATTAGACTTGTGGGCCACAAGTCTAGTATCATTACGAGGTAATTCTTAAAATTTTTATATTAGATTATAACTGATTCCCGTAATTTCTAAAGAATTGTGTGTATTTTTAATTTATTCCTTAGATTTTATATCACACAACAAGTTTGATCAATTAAAATTATTCATCATAAAAGAAATGAATGGTACCTTAGTTAATAATGGTAAGAAAGAAATTATACAACGTGGGATATATGTAATAATTGTACCTTACTTAATAACATTGGATTTAATAATGCTACCTATTTTAACGCTGGTAATAGCGTGTCACCAATTCTAAAATCTTGTAATTTTGCAAATGTGATAAATAGCCCATTGTGTGGGATCATATTTGTTATATCCACGTGGAAATGGCGAATGAAAAAAAAAACCTTCAAAACATTGCATTTTATAGCTGTTGTTTGAGATGTCTAAAAAATTTGTCTATTAAAAAGTTTAACTTTTTTTTAAAAAAAAAGTTCAAATATTTGAAATAATTTTATGTAGTAGTTTTTTTATTTTTTATTAAAATATCTAAAATGTTCTTACTTTTTACTTTTAAGTTATAGTGTTTTAGATATTTGCACGGTCTTTTGTTTTGTGAGGAAAATTTACTTTTTTAATTGAAGATATTATAATAATTCTTTTACAAAAAAAAGTTAGTAGGTTTGAAATATATGTAAGCAATTGTTTTTGAAAAAGAAGATCAAAAAGAATTATTTGGCTTTTTTGGAAAATCAAACTGTAATATGCCTTAAAAGTTGGTTTTTTTATTAAAAAAAATCAAATCCCAAAAACGATAAGCTTGTTTTTTTACACATGTTCTTAAAACAAGTTTATTGAGTCTGCATCGAATATCAATTTCAATTATTAATTAAAAAAACTACTTACGAGCTTGTTTAAGCCGAATCAAGCTTATTTATCCGAATTAAGGTTGTTTCATATGTCAACTTAATTTTGAGTTTATAAACTCGTTTATTAAACAAATTGAACTCAAAACGTGCCTTAGCCAAATCAAGCTCGAGTTGTTTATAAACAGCTTAATTCGTTTCCTTCGCTAGTAATTTAATACGATAATTACAATTAATTACATAAATAATATACTAAAAAACATACCAGCCTAAACTCCTATTTTAACAAGCCAAGGGCGCAGCCCGAATTTTTAGCTTTATGTCAGAAAATGCAAAAAATTCAAATTAAAATCCTCATTTATAAAATATTTTATTCAAATTATTGCTTCATTTTAAAATATAATAATACTGACGAATAACTTGTGTCTAAAGATATTTTTTTAAAAAATTAAACATAATTTAATTCTAATATAAATAAATTAGTTTCTAGTCTATATATACTTATAAATTCTAGTCAGTAAGGTTCAGAACTTAATTCAAACGCTTGAATATTATTATTTCAGATATTAAATTATTAGGTATAGAGATGCAAGCGAATGGGATTAATCGGTCCAATCAAATTCAGGAACCAAATCATTAGTAACAGTTTTGAAAACTGTCAGCTATTTAGAATCTAAAAGCCAAATCTGTTTAAAATCGAAACACCCTTCTAAGCACATACTAAAGTCTTTAAAGTGGTTTCGAAAAGGAAATAAGAAAGACAAAAATAGAAAATATATACACTTTTCTAATAAAACGGTTCTGTTTGAGTAGAATTAATTTCTCTTTAATAAAGATAGAGAATGAGACCGTATAGAATGATTTTAAAATTTTAAAAATTAAAATTAAACCATTTTAATATAGAATTAAACCAAAACCTACTATCCGAATCCATTCGGACCATAACTCCAAACAATTAAATATTTATTGATCTTCCTCCTAATTCCCATCATTAAAATAGGCCTTATATCTAGTTTACACGTGTGTAACTTCACCCGTACCATATGGAGATTAAATTGGAGAAACAATTCAACAAATAAACTTAAAAAGAGTAATGATATGATGACTATATTTAAATGCTATATAATGTAATATTTTATGTATAGTATTTATGTCGTATTAGGGACTCATCATTTATTTATGACCACCAACATAAGATGATACATCATTAGTACTTAAATGTGATCACTAAAATATGATTATTGTCCTAAAAAAGAATAGGCCGTGTTTAGGCTAAATATTACGATTTTGCTTATTTTTTGTTTTTTTTTGAATTTTTTGAATTTTTAATTAAATTTTTTTTATTTTTTGAAATCGTATCGATGAGATAAATTTAAAAAATAAAAAAATTGATCAAAAAATGAAAAAAATACATTAAAAACGAAAATAAACAACATAAAATTTGACTTATTAATTTATTTACTTATTTTTGTTTTTTTTTAAAAAAAATTTATATTTTGATCAAAAAAATTATTTTTCCTGCTCGTCTCAATTAAAAGAGTTTAAAAAATATAATAATTTAATTAAATTATAAAAAAATTTATTAAAAACAAAAATATTATAATGTTAGATAAATAAATAAACAAGTAAGTAACAACATCCCATTAGGGACATGGCAGAATCGGATGCCCCGTGTTTGTCAGTACACATAAGAAGACAATCAATCTCTCGCCATCCATCATCATCATCACCATCGTCGTGCAAAATTGGAGGGCCATTTCGGCCCCGCACCGACAAAACTTCAAATTTTGGTATCCCACCCCGACTCCACTGACACGCTGTCAGCGCAAGAGCCGGATCAGCCGCCTCGCCCAGCTGGCCGGCCCCCCACGACCATTTGCTCCACACAGATTGTTGTACCGTGCCAGTCACCTCCATCACCTCCCAATGCACCTTCACATCTTGAGGGTATTTGGAAACACTAATAATTAGTAATTTATAAATTATAAATTACAACATAAATTATGAATATTTAGTAAAAATTATAATTTATAATTAAAATTAAAAAAAATTAAATATTATAACAAAAGATATGAGTATTTAAAAAAAAATATAATTTATAACTAAAATTAATAATTAAAAATTAAAAATTAATAACAAAAACTTAACCAAACACCTGCACCCACATCATCGTCCCTTAAAAGTTAATTTTGGGTTTTTGTTTTATATCTTTTTAGTCAAAAAATAAAAAATTTTTTAATTTAACTTCAAATAGTTTATTTGTTAAATTAGTTTTAAAACTAACTTCTTTTTTAAAGTTAGTTGAGTAGCTAACTGGCCAACTAGGTCTAGTCGGTCTCAACAACAAGAAAAAAAACAATCAAATAATATTATCTTTTTATATAATTTATAATAAAATTATGTATAATTAACATTGATAGTAAATAAATTATTAATTATAGATATCATTTAACTTTTAAAATATGTGAGAGTTTAAATAAAATATTTTATAAATAAGTGTATAGTTTTAACTTGTCGAATATTTAACTTTCTTTCTCTTTTGTCAAATAAATTATGTTAGTTTTTTTATATTTTTATTTAAAAAATAAAAAAAAATTGCCAATCAAATCCTAGGAAAAAATCAAATGGACCCTCTCTTTTTCTTTTTTTTTCCTTTTTTATTTTTACTGTATTATTTTGCCCCGTACATGATAAGATATGGTTGTCAAAATAATTCTATAAATTATTTCAAAACATGAATGCTGAAGCTAACCAAAAAGATGTTGGCCGTGTTTGGTTGGAAACCAATGTAATTACTTTTTCCCTTTCTACGGAAAATGGTCCTATCAAACTTTTTTACCTTTTCCTCGGGCGATCGAGACTTGTATTGTTTCGGAGGAACAACGAAAAGTCAAATTGTTCACCAACAAACTTTTTTAAGCTATATAGTATGTTGACCTTATTGAAAGCGATTTAATATTTTTAATGTTACAATCTAATATTTTTAATGACTTTAGAGGATTGCTTTTAACCAAATAAAAATTATTTAATCGATATAGACGGAAAATTATACTAACTGATTGTCTTGTGATTCAATTCTGTTTTTTATGACTTCATTTGATATGAAAATAATTAAATAAATAAAAAATTAAAACAAAAAATAAATAATAAAGGCTAATGAAAAGAGGTTTCATTAATCCACACAAAATAGTTTTTGGTAAACAAAAGCGCTCTACAAATATTCAAAAAAAAAATATTATTTACGAAAAAATAAATTTTAAAAAATTATTTAATTAAGGCTTTGTTCATTTTAATGTAAAATACTTTTTGGTAAAATATTTTACTCAGTTAACAAAAAATAAGTTAAATAACTTTTAAAGTAATATATTTTATATAAGATGAAATTATTTTTCATTTTTTTTAAGATACATGTTTTGGGTTTGATCTTTTTAAAAATTTTAAATTTTTTTTAAGTCAATATCTAAAACGAAGACACATAAGCCAACGGTGATTGTGATTAATATTTGGAATAATTTTTTTTAAAAATTTTTTATGTAATTTTTTTTTCATCTTTAATATCAAAATTTTATGTTAATTTAAATAATGATACATTTTAAATTTTTCTCATTACAAACAACCAAACTAGTAAAAATAATAATTATTTTTAAAAAAATATTTATATAAGACCAAAAACGATAGACTTAAAGGTCACTTTAAGACCTTTTAAAAAAATCACCTTTAGTAAAAAAAATTGTGTTAGTTCAAATAATGATACTTTTTAAACTTCTTTCGTTACGAGAAATTAAAAAAAGTAAGAACAAATGACCATTTTATTTTTTAAAAAAAACTCATATAAGATAAAAAAAAGACCTTAAAATGGCTTTTTTAGATATTTTTCATCTTTATTAAATTTTTTTCAACTCTAGACAAAATTGCAAATACTTTTTAGATTTGTTTTATAATAATAAATTAAATATATACAAAATCTAGATCAAAAAACAAAAAAAATTCAGAAATGATAAAAAAAAATTACATGAAAAGCTATTCCAAACACTAACGAAACTCCACAAGGCATCGGACCTCATCTAACTATTTTTTATAATTTTTTTATAAAAAATATCTTATTTCAATCCAACAATAAAAAATTTTATTTTAAAAATATTTTTTATGTATCAACCGAACACTAAAAAATAAAAATAAAAAATATTTTTTTTACAAAAATAATTTACATTAATGCTCCATTTGTTTCAAAGTAAAATATTTTTTGATGTAAAATATTTTTGCAAAATTTATTTTTTTTATTTTTATTTTCTGGTGTTTGGAACGTACTAAAAAAAATTACATCTCAGCCAAAGCTGAGATGCTTCTGGGGAAGTAGTGAAGGAGAAATCGAGAGAGAAACAGAGAATAGAGAAAACAGAGCGCGTGACGCGCGACTTCGGTCACTGTCGTGCCTCCCTCACCCCACCACCGCGACTGTCGGTGTCGCCTTTCCCTCCATACCCGCTGGCGACCACACCCCAGACTCATCTCCAGAATATATCGCCCTCCCTGTTCTAACACTTTTGATCTTCTCTCTCGAAACGACTTAGTGTAGGCGTTGAATTTATTAATAAAATCCACCTCTCATCTCTCCCCTTTCACCTTTCACCTCTCTCTCTCTCTCTCCTTCATTCTCTTCAACAAGACATTTTTGGGAATATCATCGCCGGCGACTTAATTGGCGATATGCAATTGAGCTCGGTGAAGGTGGCTCCGTTTAATCTGATGACCGCAATCCTGAAGGGATGGAGCATGGGCCCGTCAAACTTGTCGACGGCCGCCGGCGAGTCACCACTGGCGGTGCTAGTGGAGAACCTGGAGCTCTTGATAATACTGACTACGTCGTTGGCGGTGCTGATCGGGTGCGTTGTGTTGCTGGTATGGCGGCGATCATCCGGCCAGAAGTTGTCCAAGGCGGCGAAACCCTCGAGGCCGAAAATGGTGAAGACCGTGCCAGATCCCGAAAATAATTTACAAATTTTTTAAAAGGAAAATAATTTTGACTAATGATGTAAAATATTTTACTTAAAAAAATATTTTACTTATATTTTGTTAATAAAACACCAAAAATAAAATAAAATATTTTATTTAAAAATATTTTACGTTAAAACAAAAATGAATAGAGCTTAAGTAAAAAAATATTTGCATAAGTTACAAACGAATCGAACTACTAATGAGCAGTAAGTTGGCTCTGCTCATTTAAAGCTTGTTCAAGTTCTGTTTGTTCAGTAAATAAATTATTCATTAATTCAAAATTATATTTATTTGTTAAACGAACTTCACTCTTGTAAACTCAACCCAGCTCGAAAAAGGTCATAAATAAAGTGCTTAAGCCTTAATATAATGGCTCTATTGGTAACAAGCTAACCAAATTGATTTTAAGAAAATATATAAATATTCTTAATTATAAAATTTAAAGTTTCATTTGATTTGACCCTTGTTAAAAGAAAAAAACTTAGAACCTAAACTTAAACTCGTGTATGAGCTTGAGCTCAAATTTTGTGGAGATCGAGCTCCAGTTAAATTCGAATATACTTAGAGTTAAACTTGCACAAAAATAATTAATTTAGTCTAACTCGGATATCATATAATTAATTATTTTATTAATTTTCATTAATAGGCGTTGGTATTAGTCTCTAAAAAATTAGTCGAATCACGCGTAATTACACTAATTTGAAAACTCTAAAATATTAAACAAATATTTTAAATATCTTGTATAAACTTACCACAATTAGGGTAGGGTTTTTGACCCTTTTATGCATATTTTGGCCCTATTTGGGATAATTGCATAGTTGCTTATTTAATATTATATATTTTTTATTTTAACGAATTTTTTTATTATTTAATCAAATTATTATATTTTTAGACTCATCTCATTCAGACGAACTAGAGAAGTAAATTTTTTATATCAAAATATAAAAATAATTAAAAAAAATACGTCAATAAATTAAATTTTATGTTATTTATTTTCATCTTTAGTAAATTTTTTTTAAAATTTTTAATCAAAATCTTTTATTTTTTGAGTTCATCTCATCGAGATAATTCAGAAAAATAAAAAATTTTAGTTAAAAATTAAAAAAATAAAAAATAAGTAAAATTCGTGACATTTAACCTAAAGACGACCTTTATATGAGTAATAATAATAAGTAAATAAATAAAAATAAAAAAAGAGGGAGGAGATTGGAGAAGTACTAAAATTGGTCGACATGGATGATGGACCACCCGTCCTGAGAGATAGACCAATTAGGTAGGTGCGAGTTTGAAGGTGACTGAACGTAACGAATGACATTTTGGAGCACAAGTTCCATTCCATAGCTTTAGACGGGCAGATTCGATCAGATCACACACAGTTCTGTCTTTCCCCCTAAAACACGCAAAACTGCCACAAAACAAAAATATTTCTGTGTTTGGTTTGGCCACTGCTAGAAATGACCCATCCATGTCTCAACACTCTCAACCTTATTCCTATACAGTTCCTTTCCTATTCCTATTCTTTTTCCTAATCTTAATCCTGATTCTGATCCTAATCTTTCTACACTTCACCCTTCCTCTGTTTTTTAATTTAATTTTAAAAAATAACAACTCTTAATCCAAGCTTTTTGTCTTTCAGGTCTAACCCATTTTTAGCCAAGGTTTTCCGGATTACCTTTCTTTTTTTTTTTTTTTTTTTTTTTTTCTTAATATCACCCCTACCAAATATTTATTTATTTAACTTAAAACAATTTTAAATAAAAAATTAAATTTAAAATTAAATTACCAAAACGAGACGTTAATCTATATATTTGAAATGATAAAAGTAGAGTAGCAGAGATTTGTCACCGGCCGTATGAGTCGTCCGTCCGTCTTCTTCCTCCATGAGTGGATTCAGTTCTATTACTTCAGCCATTTGGCTGATGCTGAACCACGTCATACACACCATTTTCGGTCGGATTTCCCACTAGATCTTTTACGCCCGTACTTAAAGATCTTTTTACTATTTTATTTTCTATTTATTTTCTGACAAATAAATAAATAAATAAATAATAATTAAATTCATTATTTATTTTGATTGAAATTTGCTGTCCTTCTGATCATTTTTTATTTTATAATCTGAATTATTGTCCTTTGGTTAATCATAAAAATATAATAAAAGATGATCGAATTATGGACGGAGACAGTACGGCCTACAAGGGCAAATCCCCCCCCCCCCTAATTTTTTTGATTTTTCTTTCTAATATTTTAATTATTTTATCCCTTCAAATTATAATTTTATCCTCCTTTAAATTATAATTGTACTCCTTCTAAATTATAATTTACTCTCTTTAAACTATAATTGTGTCCCAATTATTTTATAACCGTCCTGCCTTTAAATTATAATTATGTCTTCTTTAAATTGTTTCAAACTTCCATCGCTTTGTTTACTAATTTTTGATTGTGTATTATGATCGATTATGAGGTTAGTGAATCTTAATTATGATTATAATTCATTTTTTCTAATGTTTTATAAAATTTTCATCTAAATTTTTAATTTTGGTAACTATAATGGTGTGTTTGACAATATGCCTTGTCTCTTGGTTTTTTTTTCTTCTGGGTTTGTTGTCATGAAATTTTGTTATGCAGATATATTTTAAGAATTTTTTTTTGAGTAATATTTCAATGTAATTATCTTTTCAATTATTAGATAAAAATATTACACTAATGATTTTAGATATTTTAGATATTTGTCTCATCTAAACAAGAATTTTGGCTCCCCTCCTGATCGAGTATCGGTAATCTGATAGCATTATACATACATCTATTTTTATATTCTTTTTTATTTTAAATAAATAATTTTCATATTAATTTAAAGGTGCCCACTTTTTAAATTTCACTCATCACCACTAATAAAAAAGTGAAAAGAATTTTCATTAAAAATAAAAAAATTAAACTAAGGGTATGTTTGGGCTAGCTTTTAACCTGACATTTTTGCAAAAAAGTCGGCTTTTAAGTTATACTGTTTGATTTTTTTTTTAATCTCTTAATCTAATGAAAAAGTAAATATGTATCCTAAATACCTTAACCTTTTTTTCAAATAAAATTACTATAGTACTATTACAGAAAAAAAAATCAACCCTACTTACAAAAATAAAAAAATTAGTGCCAAAATTTCAAATATTACAACTTAAAAGTTAAAATTAAAGGTATTTTAGACATTTTAATAAAAAATAAAATAATAAAAAAATTACTACAAAAAATTATCTCAAACAATCTAACTTTATTTATTTATTTATTTATTTTGAAAAAGCTTAAACTCCTAAAATTCAAGTTTTTTAGATATTTCAAATAGGTACTAAGGCAAAAAAAAGCTATTTAAGGCTTTTTAAAAAAAAAATTATCTTTAATATTTTTTTCTCAAATTTAACTAGAATAATCAAACAATCAAAAAAATAAAAAATATAGACCAAAAAATAAAAGAAAAACCGAAAAGAAACAAAAAATATATCTATACCTAGAAGAAAAAACTTAACAAAGCAAAATCGACGTTTGGAACTCATTAGTATTCTTTCAAACTCTTGCTCTAGCTTAAAGTCAAGTTTTAGTCTTGTTTATAGTTTAAATTCTCAACAAAAAAAAAAGTATTTAAATTTTTTTTTTTATAGTGGCAACTTAAGCCTTTGCAACTTAGCTTTAAGCTAAACTTTTTACTTAAAATTACATTAAACCAAATAAGTAAAATATTTATTTGGTGAATCGCGTGTGTGAATTTAAATTAAAAGGTAATAAATTAAAAAAATTAATTTAAAATGATTCAAAAGAGCTTTAAGTCAAAAAAAAATTATTACGATTTTTTAAAATTTATTTATATGTAATTTTATATTTAATATACAGTTCTTATTTGATAGATTTTTAAGAGTGAATTTTAAACATAAAATAAAAAATAGTATGTGTATAATAAAAGTTATGATATTTTTAAAAAATATATAAAATATTTTATGTAAAAATCAAAAAGACTGAAAGGCTAAGTCTTTGGGTTTTTAAATGAAGTTTTTTTTATATTGTTGATTTTAAGTAAAAAGATAAAAAAAATTTACTTTAATTTAATTGCCAAACGAAACCTTAAAGCCGTTATTAACTAAATGATTTTTTAATTATTTAGTTTAAATTTTAAAAAGACAAAAATGAAAAATCTTGACTATCAGGCGAGTTATCAAATGAATTGAAGTCCAAGTCGAAGTCATGGATCACTAATTGTGAAATAAAAACCATTGGGTGGGAATGAGAATGGGATGAAATGTGAGGGAGGCATGAGAAAATATGGAAAAAATAATTGGTGCTGAAACATAAAATAATACTTTCTAAATTTTAAAAAGTAATAATAAGAGTTATAGATAAAATAATAATTTAAAATAATAGTTAGTTAATTATTAAAATATAAAATATAAAATATAAAAAATAAAAATAAAAACTAAGAAATAAATATAATATTTTTATATTTAAGTATTACTACATTTTAAAAAAAACATACGTGTAGTTCATATTTATAAAAATTATTTACTTTATATAATTTGGAATGACTAAGAAAAACAATTTTAAAAAGTAAATACTATTGTTACGGGAAATAAAATCATTCATAAAAACATGCGGGGTGGGGTGCGGAGAGAGTATCCTTCTCATAAGTTAGTTATTCAAGGCTAGTTCAATCTTCGAAGGTCCTGTTTGCGCTAAATGTTGATAATATTACTTTTTTTTGGTCTTTTGAGTTTTTTTTTTTTTATCTTTTGATTAAATTTTTTTATTTTTTTTAATCGTCTCGATAAGATGAACCTAAAAAGTAAAAAAAATTAATTAAAAGATGAAAACGACCACTAAAAACAAAAACAAACAATATAAAATTTAGCTTATTGGCATATTTTGGCTTATTTTTGTCTTTTTAAAAAAAATTATATTTTGATCAATTTTTTTGTTGCTTTTCTGAGTCATCTTGATGAGAGGAAATGATGAATATAATAGTATAACTAAATAATAAAAAAAATTACTAAATATACAAATAAATAAAATTAAATAAATAAATAAATAATCATCCCGAACATGACCTAATCCTCGTTTCAAAGGCCTTTGCTATCCTAGTGCATGAAAATTAAACTAAAAAGATAGAAAATAAGGATTTATTTAATTACCCAAAAATAAATTAACAAAAATAAAATACCTATAAGAGCGAATATAAAATTCAATTGATTTAAATCTGGATATATAAGCCTTAATTATATGCATATACTATGTTTATTTTTTTTGTAAAAATAAGTAGATATTAGTATGGAAAAAGATGATTAAAAAAAATAATTTTTATTTCTACTCTCATAAAAATTCACCAATATAATATATAATTCTTCTCTTTGCTTTATTTTTTCGGCGACATATATGCTTATTTATATAATAAGATAGAATAATTTAATATAGCAGCTATACAGGTGTTAACAATTTATGAGCCTTGCCCAAGGTGGAGATAGCGATGTCAACTGAGCAGTGCGTGGCGGGGTTAAAATGTATTCTTTCATTTTAATATCCTACTTGTTCAGAAAGGGAATGTAGGAAAATATCAAGAAATAATAAAAAATGAGATAAAAAATAGGAATATTTTGAGGGTTGTTTCTAAAATTTGAGAGAATAATACTGATAAGAGTTTTGAAAATATAATAAATAAAAAATAGTAGTTGATAAATTAATAGAATTAAAAATATAAAATATAAAAAATAGAAACGAAAAATAAGAGATAATTATTTTTGAACTTATTATTTTTTAAGAAATAAATTTTATATATCTATTCAAATTTAAAAATATTTATTTTATGTAATCAATGACTAAACAAGAAAAACGAGACAGAAAAAACAAATACTTTTCTTACTCTTTTTGTTATCGAGAGCGAAAAAATTCATAAATAATAAGTGGAGATGTGCGGGGCCGAACAAAAGAAATTATCATTCCTACTAACGGTCAAGGTTTGGAACTTGAGATTAATAGCGCGCGCAAGTTATGTTGGGTTGGGATAGATAGAAAAAAAATTTCAATCAATTTATCTTTGACAGTTGACTATTTTTTCAATTCATTGCTAATCCAATTTGGTGATGTTTTTTTGGCGATTGTAAGCCATGGCTTAAGTTGTTTAGTGGGTTAAAAAATTAATAAACTTTGAAATTATTTTAACTTAGTTATTAAAAAATAAATGATTTATTACAATTTTAAAAAAATAACATTCAACAAGTTGAGCAAAAAAAAAAATTAACTCACCATTCATTCAACAACAACAACAATAATAACAATAACATTTACAATTACAATATATACTTATTGAAAAACTATTCATAATAAATAAAGTAGTGATTAAAATCATAATTTTTTTTTAATTTTTTCTTTATAAATGATTAAGAAACATATAGATGTAAATTTTTAAATGAAGTAGAAAATTATCATATGTAAAAATGTGATAATTAATATATATTATAGACGAGTTAGATTAATAGCGAGTTAAAAAAATATAAAATCGCAACTAATTCATCTTTTTTATTTTTTACTTAACTCATTTAACTTAGCTCACTCACTCATACAATTCGTACATATTAAGTTAGGCTTTGGTTAGTTTGGCGGGTTATATGTACGTTCTTACTTGAAAATTTATTCTATTTTATATTTTAAATTTAAAATCTTTTAAGTACTATAAATTCTATAAACTATATATATATATATATAAAACATTTCTGAGTCTATTAATGGAATCTACATCCTTGTGCCTGTAACGAGATTCTTGAGCTGGGTCTGGAGGTTTGGGCCAACATTATTTGGTCGTCGTCAATGATTTGTGGGCCAAATCCCACATAAGCAATACAGTTGAACGCTAAAAAAACTTCATTGGGATCATCCGGCTGAGAATGTGGGCCTTTTTCCCTCCCCCTTTTCCTCCGTGGATCAGTTGAGACGTAGAAAGGAAAGGGAAAAAAAATAACTATTTTACTTTTTAATTTACATACTTGTTTAGTTAAAAAGAGCAGCTTGATTCACGAAATTCTCGCGTATATAAATTCTAGAAAATGAGCAGATCACGTTAAGTCTATAATATGCAATTTTACATCAAACACGTGACTTTCAAATCACACAACGACTATTTTTATCGTTGTGCTAAGATTTCCTTTCGCATACGTGTACAGTTGTTATTAAAAAATATAAAACCTTACAATAACTAATTTTTTTAAAGAACAAATTTTCTACAAAACAAGTGCTGTAAAAAAATATAGAATTATGCATAAAGGAAAGTTATAATTATAAAGTAGTTTTCTACTAAGTTTCTTAAAAACTAAACAGGCATTGAAAATTAATTTTCTTGAAT
>JAOTRH010000006.1:8069150-8088425 GCA_034768845.1 Heliamphora exappendiculata | reverse complement strand
AAAGTTATAATTATAAAGTAGTTTTCTACTAAGTTTCTTAAAAACTAAACAGGCATTGAAAATTAATTTTCTTGAATATTTTTTATAAATAAATTTTTTTGTATACTTTTCTTAACAACTGAATAAAACATAAATAAATATTCCTTAGAAATTTATACTATTACAACCATTTTATTGTTTCTCTTTCTTCTTCACTTGCCCATCTTCCTTAACTACTGTAACTATGTATTATAAAGGTATTAATAGGGAAAATGCAGTGTTTAACATTGTTAAAATTAGTAGTTTATTTATAGCAAAAATTATAATATTTGATAAAAATTATAACTTGTAATTAAAATTAAAAAAAATTATAATTTATAGTAAAAGTTATAGATATTTAAAAAAAATTATAACTTATAACTAAAATTAATAACAAAAAATTAAAAATTAATATCACTAATTTTGCCAAATACTTGCAAAGACTTGTAACAATATTTAGGACTTGATAGACAATTTTAACTTTTTATCTAATTGCCAATGGAAGTAAGTCGTGATACAAAACTCTCTATATATGGTGAGAGTGCACAATAAATGATTTAAATTTATTTGAGTGTGACTTACACAATTACATTATAAACAGTCGAATTTAGATTATTAATTTTAAATTTTGAATTAAGTTTATAGCTTTGTTTGGATTAAATTTGCTTATTTTTGTTTTTTAGGATTTTTTTTCATTTCAGAGGGATAAATAAAAAACTAAAATAAATTAATTAAAAAATAAAAAAAAGTCTTTAATAACAAAAATAAGTAATATAAATTTAACTTTTAGCTTATTTTTGTCTAGTTTTATTATATTTATTTTTTAAAATTTTGATTAAAATATTATTTTTCAGCTTGACTGGATGGAAGAAATTCAAAATTCAAAATTAAAAAATATAATAATTTAATTAAAAATAAATTTTTTATTTAAAAAATAAAATAAAATAAGCAAAATGACGGTGGCTGTGGCAAGATGCCAAACCCGTGGCTGCGCATTCTTTCCCTCTTTCCAAAGATTTTTTGAGGAGAAAAGAGGATAGGGGTGATGATGATGAGCTTCAGCTGCGGCTGTGGCTGTGGCTGTGCGTGAGGAATTGTGCAACCGATGGCGTCGCTGTCTCTGAACTCAATCCCTCTCCAGCCGCCATCGCAGCCGCGCAAACTCACAGACTCTTCTTCTTATTTGATTCCGCACGACGGTAGCGGCTTAAAGCCCATAGTAGTTTGTGGAAACCCTCCCACCTTCGTCTCCGCCCCCGGCCGCCGCATCGTCGCCGGTTCGTTGGTTTCCGCCGCAAAAACTTCCTTTTCCCTCTCGTATCTGGTTTGAATTGCGTGTATTAACCGTATTTCTCGTATATTTGTGTTCTATGGTTTCTTGTTCTTTAACATTGGATTCTTAAACATTGGTTTCTTGTTCGCAAAAATATCCTGCTTTCTCTGTTTTTTTTCTCCCTTGACTTTGCTGGATTAGTTGGTGCCGTAGAGTCACATTATTGTAGAGTAGAAAGATTATTGTGAACATGAATCTGTATCCGTAGTTATAAAAATCGGCCTTTTTTTACCATTATGCCATTACGTGTAAGTTTCAGTGCCTCTCGATTCCCATTACGGCCGATATAGCGATATGATAAGAAATCTAACGTGTAAAGGCCATTACAGTCGCCGTAAAGGCTGTAACAGCCCCGTACGGTACTGCTAATGCCGTTACGCCGACTGTACAGGCTCTTTGGTCGGTGAATCAATTGAAATAATTTTTTGACTTAATTTTCTCTGCTCTTTTCACCAAGAAGGTATTCATGGCTGCCAAAGCTTCATACTTATTTTGGTGAAGCTTGATTTACAGATTTTACATAAAATTTGGTATTTTTTTTACTTGACTTTTAAAAATGCAAAAATATATGTTTTTTTGTTGTTGTTGAAATTTGTTCAAGATGTATGCTAAACAAGTTTAACATATTTAGATGTTATTTGTTTTAGGTTAGATTCACATATTTACAACCCGTTTGGCAACTCAAGCTTTTTGGCTAAAAACACAAAATAGCCAACTTGGTCCTTTTGGCAAAAAAAGTTAAAAAATTAAAAAATTAAATCAAAACACTAACTTATAGAATATTCTATTTAAATTCCAACCACATTTAAAATACAATAATATCATAATTCATAATTTATTTATAATCACTACCAACTATATATAATTGTTAATATCAAATATATAGAAAGGCAAAATTGCCTAATTTGAACAAAAAGCAAAAAATCTATTTTTTTACCCAAACAACTAACTTAAAAAAAAGTTAACTTAAAAGTTGAATTACCAAACAACTTATTTTGACTCAAATTTAATTTTTTTGCTAAAAACGCAAAAAAAAAAAAACAAAAAAGTTGGCTTTTAAGCTAGTTAACAATCAGGGTCTTAAAAATGTTGTATTACTTTTTAAAATTTTAAAAAAATACTTTTTAAATTACTTGTTTAAGCTCTATGCGAACTACATTTATAATCTTTAAATTTTAGTTGTTCTAATTTGGATTCGTATATTTAATATTTAATTACTGTTTTTAAAAAATAAAAATATTATTTTTTCAAAAAATAAAAAATATTAATATTCTAAAAAATCTTACTTCAATATCTAAGCAAAGTAAGTTTAGAGTATTAAGATCTTGAGTTTTTTAATGTTAAATTCATATATTTATTATTGAATTACTTTTTTATTATTATGATTTAAAAATCCAAAAATTAATTTTTAAAACATTTGTTCAAAACATATATAAAGTAAGCTTAGAATTTGTAGATCTTAATTGTTTTATGTTAGATTTGTATATTAAATGTAGTATTATTTTTTAAAATGTTTTACAAATGCTATAAAAATTAGGATACGTTGAATCATGTTTAGAAAGTGAACAAAATTCACCAAAACTATTTATAACTCTAATAAATTGGATTTGAGAATAAAAACACGTGTATGGTTAAATTTTAGCGAATAGTGTAAAAAAAAAAGGGCTCCAGTTACATTACGCTACGGCTATTATGTCCTGGAATTGCGTGAAAACCACCATTACCGCTACCACTATTTAAAACTGTTACTATACCTTAAATATTGATTGCGCAAAATCAAGAACGAACTTAGTGCATAGGACTGATCGCTCTCGAAAAGTAAATTGCTTCCTTGAAAGAAATTAAAGTAAGGGATAGTACAATTTTAACAACTGGTGCCTCCATTTTCTAAATACTAGGGATAACTTAATTTCCCTTTTCTGTTTATAGTTTCTTAATGTACTGTGGTATGGATTGAATGTTTAGTTGGGGATCTGCATGGAGATCTTGCCAAGGCAAGATGTGCGCTTGAGATGGCTGGTGTCCTGAGTTCTGATGGGCGAAATTTGTGGACTGGTGGAGAGACGGTATTACTTTATTTTGCATAATTTGACAAACCTAGTAAAATTCCATAGTTCAATGTGGAATTTGTCCAAATATACCTTATTCTGTTTCCGAAATTTTTTACTTACCAGTTGCCATAAATTTTTTTGAAAAGTATACTTGCCATTTAATTTTGGTAATCGGTAGATGATGCCATTTTTGAAGTAATAGATGCAGGTTTTTGTGGTCTAGGTGTTGATTCAAGTTGGAGATATACTCGATCGAGGCAATGATGAAATAGCTATCTTGTCCTTGTTGCGTTCTTTGGATATCCAGGCAAAAGCCACAGGTGGAGCCATCTTCCAGGTTTGTACCTGTTGAATTGAGATTTTGTGACACCCATATGGTGCTGAAGCCAAGTTGTTTTATATTGTTGGGACTGCATATCATGGATTTCATTACACGCCTACCATTAATCTTGTTTTTCACTACAGGAGATTAGTCTTTATATTTTCTTTTTGACATATTCAACATAGTAAGATCTGACACTTCCAACTTTAATTCATAGTATTTTACTTCTTGATAGTGGTATTGTTCTATTGATTGATAATTATAGGTCAATGGAAATCACGAGACCATGAATGTAGAGGGGGACTTTAGATATGTTGATTCTGGGGCATTTGACGAATGTCTGGACTTCTTGGAGCACTTGAATGACTGTGAACATAACTGGGAAGAAGCTTTTGTTGGTTGGGTTGGTGTGTCTGAGAGGTTGAAAGATGACAAAATGTCCCGTAATCATTGGGGTCCTTGGAATTTAGTGAAGGTATATTTTTAGAATTCTATAGATTCTCCTTCTTCACAATTGTATGAATCTACTGCTGATTATTTGAATGCTGCTTTGTTATGTCCGTGCCGACAATGGTATTGCCCCATCCTAGTAATTTCATGATCATCTTTGTTGGTTTACTTTATATTGTGTTTGCATCAATTCTTCAATACGCTAAGGAATAAACCTCAAGCTTACTAGTTTTTAGAGCAGAAGAAGTTTTATAGAAATATATTTGAAGCATATGATAATTTAATAGAGGGATGAATATAAATACTGAGGAAATGATATTGGCACTAGAACCCAACAGCCTCTTTATTCACATTTTTAGCTATGTGATTAGCAATTTTAGAAACTCCGAGGTGAATTTTCAATAAGTGATGAAATAGTGTTGATGACAGCGTAGTCATTGATTGGCTAGAGAGCCGTCCGGTTCAATAAATCTGCTCTTTTCTGTTCACTCACTTGAAGCGGCTTTATCCTATTTGGAAGCCTCAGGCTAATCCCAAGGGCTCGACGTGAGTCAATAAATTATTTGGTCTAATAATTATTGTTGATAGTTATTTAATTTATTTAGAGTTATTTAAGTTATTTCTTTTTCATTAGGATCCTAGTTTATCTTCTAATCAATTTGTTATTTTTATTTTTATGTTGGTTAGGATTTTGATTTCTTTTAGATTAGGGCCTTAAGCCAATAAATAAAAGGCTCAAAAGGATGTATCAATCAAAGTTGAATTAATAACAAGTTGAGTTTTAAGGCGAAAGCCTTGTGTTAGTGTCTCGATTCTTGTGCGCATCTATCTACCATTCTCATCCGCTATATATATATATATATATGAATGTGATAGTATATTTAGTCGTTTTAGAGCATTATATTACAAAAAACCTAGCCTGACAATGACAGAATAATCATGTTGGTCAACTGATATAGCACGTGGAGTACATATATATACCTCACGGACACACCAGAATTTTGAAAACCATGGTCAATTGGACAAATAGAACGTACATAGTTGAACATATTAACATTTTGACTTCCTGCTACCATTGCACAATGCTAGAGAATCAAACAACGCATGCCATTAATATTTGCTCCTGCATATATTATAACTTTTAGCTTGGAGGTTAGCAAAAAGTTAAAAAAATTCCAAGTAAGTGTACTTGTAACCTTTTGCTCAAACTTCTGATTCTAAATAAACAAACACTAGTTATATAGTTTACGCTATAAATTTATAATTTTAACAAACATATGCAATTTCTGCTTAAACTCATAATCACATCTTTTTAATTATAATCTATAAGTTCATAATTTCAACGGCAACAAAACCCCTACTAAACAATATTCATCTTAGTTTTTCAAACAAATTTAACATTTCTAAAAAGATTTCATTGGACAATGAATATATTGCACAAATCGGCATCTTATCGTACTAAGCCAAAAGGAGGGGTGTGTATATATATATATATATATGTATATATATATTAAAATAAAACTGAGCAGTGAAAGCTATAATACATTTTCTTTTTTGTACTATATTATATCGTCAAACTTGCTAAAAGTGGGTCCAACATTTGTGCAAGCATATCCAAAATAAATCCGACCACCTATCGAATGCCAATAATTTAAAATAACTCTTGAAATTGAAAAAGTCTTATTCCTTCCCGTCAACTAAACAATTAACCCTTGAAGCTACTCTTCATCATGTCTAAAGGCACATTTCATATCTTTATAGGAGCTTCCCTCCCAAGCCTTTCTTGTCCTTTTACCAACAAAGTTTTCCTACACCATCGAGAAACTCTTCCATGTCTATAGTAGGACACTCATTGCACTAAACATTGCCAATAAAAAGCACGCAACTCCTGCCAAATAATGAGAATAAGAGAAAATGTATGGAAACCCTTAATACATGTGCAATTTGTTCTAGGTGTTCCATCTTGCTTGTGAATCCTTCAGATCCCCACCTTTGTAAAATCTCTAATTAAGGAGGTTAAACTAGTCAAATTTGGAGCACTAAGCCACTAACCCTCAAACACGAAAAATTATTAGCTGCCCCAAGGGGCATGGCCACATGGTGCTCCACGTGGTGCCACAAGCCCTAATGCAGGGGAACCACATAACCGTGCACCTCCCAAGGGGTTCGTGGCACCACGTGGTCATGCCCTTTGGGCTAGCCAATAATTGTTCCCCAAACAGCCTCCCACCCCTTCTCATATAAAAACAAAATTAAAGAAAAAAGGGCAGAAAGTGGGCAAACAACACTTGTCATGCTACAATAGAATTTAATATGGATATATAAAATGACTTCATTACTTAGGTTGACTAAAAAACTGCCATAATTAAGTGCACGTCTTACAAATAGTAGCCCAGTTTGGCAGAAGATTCTTGTTGATATGCATTTCTTTATCAGCTAGCAAAACCTTGGGCTTTCAGTGAATGATTTAGGCTTTATTACTTGCCAGAAACAGTTGCTGGAATCTAGAAGAAAAGGCATTTCCTTATCTTTTTCCACCTGTGATTTCTCGATGATCATTCTGATAAACTCATCCCACTATTAGGACAGCGGCAACAGGGGGTGATTGCCAGATCAGCCCTGCTAAGGCCAGGAGGTCCACTGGCATGCGAGTTGGCTCGACATGCTGTTGTTCTTAAAGTTGATGATTGGATCTTCTGTCACGGTGGCCTTCTCCCTCACCATGGTAAAAATTGTTGTACTATTTGGATGTATTTCTATTCATATTACAACGTTCTCGCAATCATTTAAGAATTTTGTTATACTTGTGCAGCTGCCTATGGCATAGAAAGGATGAATAGAGAAGTATCTAATTGGATGAGAGGTTTTAGTGAGAGAGATGGTAGTTCGCAAATCCCATTCATAGCCACTAGGGGCTATGATAGCGTTGTTTGGAGCCGTTTGTACTCGAGAGATATTTCTGATCTGGATGGACATCAGATTAGTCAGGTGAGTTTAATTTGGTCAATCCCCCCGATTTTATTTTTTTGTTGCTATACTCAAAAAATAAGACAGGTTTAGACTGTTTAATTCAACTTGGACAGAGATTGTCAAAGCTATTAGAAAAACTAGCATATGCATTTTGGCAAATTATTGGCACCTCCATTGTTGATCTGGCTGAGAGTGTCAGATTGCTCTGCTTAAAAGGTTTTCGGATAAATAATATTTTTTGAATAGTAAGGAGACTGTACTACTTTTGGAACAATGCCATCTCCTTCTATGATGTTTGTTTCATTTTATTCGGCAGATTATTCGAATACTTATTTAAATCTTTTTATATTGAAACCAATTTTGATGTTCGAATTGCTGAGGTATGCAAAACTATCTGGCTGTTGGATCTATATCTTTCTTCTTATCAGATTCAGTCTATCCTTGAAGAGACACTGCAAGCAGTAGGTGCTAAGGCAATGGTGGTGGGGCATACTCCTCAAACTACAGGAGTCAATTGGTATAGGACCTTGTTCACCTACTGGACCGTTTACTTTGTGAAACTAGTAATATAGTTAACTGACTTCTTATAGTCTAGGTCTACGAATACTTTATAATTTCCCAGTCTTTACATTAGGGGATTGCTATGATCTTTTGACAATTTATATGTTGGGTGTTGGTCTTGCCCCTGCAGTACATACAATTGTAGCATGTGGCGCATTGACGTCGGTATGTCTAGTGGAGTTCTTGATTCACGACCTGAGGTAAAATGTTTTTGGTAGCTCAACTATAACTCGTCGTATTTGATTTTAACCCCTCCATGGCATCCTCTGTGTCTCAAAAGAGAGAAAGCACCTAGTTTCATCAGTTAGTGCTGATGTATTGAGAGTGGAGACTAGAATATGACTCCAAGTTGATGCCGGAAAGAGTACTTAAATGACTCCTAATATGTTCATGAAACTGTAGCTTGCTTCTCATCTTTCTTTCTTCTTCTTCGTTTTTTTCTTTTATTGTTGATAAAATTAACCAGTTTTCTTGTTAATATCTTTAGTATCTTAATTGGAATTGCTAGCAGTTCTATTTTTATATCAACCAGTACTTTTGTTTTGATTCTCAACCTACCTTCTTTCTGTATGCTTGCATGCATGTATGTATGTGCATGCACATGCCTTTCTTGTTGAGCTGTTATTTCTTTCCCCTTTTTCTAGTTTATATCCTGTACCAAGATGCATTTTACATTCCATGGAAATTAAATTTTTCATGCTTTATTTATCACTTGAAATGAGCTCAATCCTCATCATAGATTACTGTGAGACATAATGCGGACCCGTCCTACCTTGGCTGGCCTAAATCTGGGGTTCCTTGGTGAACTCTTTGAATACCTTGTGAAATCTGGTATTTTGGTAGGATAGACAGTGTCTTTCTCGCATATTACCTCTTTAATATTAGTGCATGCCTATTGAAATGGAAACATTTACTTTTATAATATCATTGCAATATTGCATATTTAAAAACATTTATATATCATTGCAAATTTAAGTTTTTTTTTCCTTTTGCCTTGACATGTTTATCGTGTTTACATCTGTGTGTCTGGAGTATCATCATTATAAAAAAAATTATATATTGTTTTATTCCTTCTGGACAAACCGGGACATGGATATGGGTATGAGATATCTTTCCAACACATCAATTGCTAAGACACTTTTCAGGAATGAGAAGAGCAACTCATACTCAATTCACTGACAGCTTTATAAATTAGTTTTATTACATAAATTGTCTACATTGAGTACAAGTATCTGCATCTATCAAGCAGCTTTTCGTAAAACGTCATTTTATCATTAGTTGTAGATGAGGAAGTTGTTAATAAATGATAGTTCAGTTGGGTCACTGCATTGCAGATCATCCATGCCTAACACATCTACCCGGGTCCATGTAATAAAGATGGCACTCGAGGTGGGTTAATCCGTTCTCATTCATGGTATTGTCTTAGAATTCAGCACATTAAATGATCTCCAATAATTTCAGCACATTAAATGATCTAGTTGTTCTTAATGGCCTTTGATGGCCATCTCATAGTTTCAAAAGGTGGATTTGTGTACTTTAAAATGCTATATAAAATGAAGTGCAATGGTTTTGGTGCCTTCAGACATCACACACCTCCAAATGTAATGCGAAGCTTATGTTTTGTTTCTTTAAGCTTCAATTAATTGTTATTCATTAGAATTTGCTCTTGAGGTAAAATGTTTTAAAACTTTTACCTAATCCAATTCACTAGGTTCTGGAAATAAGAGATGCTAAAGCAAGGGTGATAAGGAGCAAAAGGGATGCCTTTAGTGAACTTCAGGTCGTTGATTACACATAGAAGCAAGGTATGATATGTTTGAAGTCTTCTCCTCTATTTTTCATTTTGTTGCATCACAATGTCGAACAAAGCATTTAGAAATTAGGACTAATGATCACAATGCCTAAATCACCATGCTTTATTTGATAAACAAATGCGTGTCATGTTCTTTGGGAGCTTCAATGGATTAAACTGAGTAATTTTGAAAGTTTTAAATGTCCATTTTTGTTTCATTTTAAATCTTGAGCTCTTATGTTTACAGAAGAGTATTGTAACCATGAGGGGTAGCTTGACTTGTAAAGGCCCTGGCTGTGTGTTCAAGGTGTCGCTAGTTCGAGTCATCTTGAGGGCCCCTGGAGGTTTGTGTAGTTGTTAATTTCAGAGCCTCTAGGATTAGTTGTAGGCTACCTAGATGAACGGGAGACACTAATGTTTACAGAAGAATATGGTATATGTGCATGAGTTTCACCATTTTCAGAACATTTAGTTTCTTCACTATGAAGTCTCCAATCTCAGTGATCCTATTCAATTTTAGTATGATGGAACTGATGTTACTGATAAAATCTAATAGAATTTTTAGTGGGCATCGTCTGTAAACCAATTAGATGATTGGCATTTCTTAACCGCACTGGAAATTAATCCGAAGGATGATATGCAAATCATGTCAGCTGTTTTACCCTTTTGCTTCATCTAGCTTTATTCTGAGCTCTCTTCGTTTCTCAAACTAACTATCCTCCTCTGTTTTTTTTCTTTTCCCAGCAAATTGTTATATATTTATTTTTGGTCAAATGTTGATACAATAAACTCAACTTACAATGCCTTTTCCCACTATATGATGTCAGCTACAGGAATCATACTTCATCATACCGCTCTATCAAATGTTTCAACTTTAATTGAACTAAACGGTAATTTGTCTTATCCTCTTATTATCCCAACCATTGTTTATTTTTGTCTACCTCATCCTCCAAGCCCACAATATGGTGGTCTTCCCTACCCATAACCTCCCAATGGTCCCAACCTAGGTAAAAGGGTGGCTTGATCCTCTTTGGTGCTCCATAAGAAAGTTTGCCAATATGCTAGTTGACACCATAAGAAAGTGGTTTTTTGATAATTTACCACGGATATCCATAATTGTTGCGGGTTGGTGCCTTGTATCTAACCCGGTTTAGCTTATAATCAGCCCACGACTCGTGCAACACATTTAAGTCCAACTCGGTCCGTTATATTAGGGATCCAATATACTGGGTATTTCAGGAATCTTGGCTTTCACATGAAAGTTATGGATATTGCTGGCTCATTTTGTATTTTCTTCTTTGATAGTACATCCTCTGCCAATCTTCATCCCTGCACGTTGGCTTAAAACGGAACCATGCAAACATTGTGTTCTTGTGCGATTTATTGCGTATTCTTTTCTCGTTTGATTCCGGTTAACCATAATGGTAATCGTGTTCAGAACATAACTTCAACTACATTTTTTTTATGTTGATATGTTTACAGGATATGCAGATCGTATTGTTCAACTCGCATTTGATACCAACACTAATTGTATATCCTCATCTCACATCACATGTGAAGAGCAAATGCATACTTTGAATGGTGAAGACAGGCAAGATTGGAGCTTTTTTTTTTTTTTCGTCAGCTCCAGAAAGGCAGGCTAATTTGGTCATATATTTCTGGAGCTGGCTTCATTTCAACTGCACTACCTGTTCTCTTTGCAACTAAGAATACTAAACTTCTTGTTGTAGAAGAACTTGTTGAATGCAAAGAGGATCACCTACAATATTTTCACTGGAAGATATATAATTGTTCAATGTGTTCATATATTTGGACTTTTGAATTCAGTTCTGGATATTGTTGGCGGCATAAATTTTCAGCTCATGTTAAGTAATCAAAATAAGGAAAAAAAATAGAAATACACAGACTGGAATAAAGACTAAACGTGTGTTCGGTCTAGGTTTGTTTTAAGTTTTTTTCCCCCTTGTATGAACTTTGTTTTTTATTTAAATTTATTTATTTGATATATATATATAGTCTTATTTGTTTTAATTTATACTTTCTATTTATGAGCTAAAAATATGGTGATTTTAAATACACTAAAAAAAGTGCTAAATACACCCATCGCATTCATTAAAGTACTTGACCGAGTCCCGTGATGGATGGAATGAAGTCAATTTAAAACACTAATTCTATTCTTTGATCCGAGGTTTTATAGATCTTCTTAAGTGCCTTTTCACTTAATGCTAACTGTTGCCCAGCCGTATGTATTTTTATTGGCTTATTGGGGTCTTTTTCTTACTTGCTGTCTTAATTTTTATTCCTAATTTTTTAATCAGTTTGCCCTATTAAAATACTAAAGGGGCGCTATGCCCAGTGACTAAGAAATTGATGTATACTTTCATTGAAGTGATGAGATTGCAAAGAGGAAAGTAGGACTTCTATTGACTAAATGTTGGTTCTTCATTTTTCTTTAAGATGAAAGTAGCTATGAAGCCTAATCTTGGATAGCTTTATTGCTTTTTGAAGAAGTGGAGTCATCTATTACGGAGAGAGAGTCAATCTTCGTATCAATACTGGAACATAAAGTGGCTTGCTATGAAATGACAAGAAAGTTAGTATTCTTGCTAAAGTAGGCCTTTGTTAGTGGCATTGGATAGAGAAAAGTAAGTCTTTGGTTGAAAATTTTACCGAATTCTTTTAGGGGAATTCGGCGAAAGAAAGATGGACGGAGACTCTGACCTTGAGGAAGACCAGCAGACTAGTAAGAAACAAAATTCAATCTCTAATGAAATATGTAGGCGAAATCTATCCTTTTGAGTTTGCTCACTTTCATGTCATAATTTAAGAAATTCTCAAGTGTGCACAGGATAAAAAACTTTTTATGTTCTCCCATTTCTTTTTATATTGATGATAGTAGGTTTTTCCTCATTAGATTAAACTACCGAGCAATGCTTGCAAACCCATCTTCAGGAAAGGAGAAGCAATCTCCCTTATCAAGATAGCAAGGACTTGAAGAGGTGCTACTTAAGGACAACACAAAAATGGAGACCGAATAGAAAGAGCTTCTAGCATTTTTAAACCTTTTGAATAACACTCGAATTGCACCTTTTTGACATAGGTGCGACGAATCTTTCAACTTTGGGACGACTTCCTGACCTTTGCTTGGCAACTTTTCAATTGCCCAACAACCTATAATGCTAGTCACTATTCCCACTAAGGCTAGGAAATAAGCCCCACGACCTAAAGCGGCGAAGAACAAATAGAATTTGCTATAAAAGTCGGTTAACGCATGCTCCTTACCTTCGCCAACCCGACAGTGAGAAAACACCACCACCTGTCATGGCACTAATTGACAACGGCTATGCTCTCAACAACATCGACGTACTTTTTGATTTTCTTCCATGTAGCCAGCACACAAACCATGTGACATAAGTAACGAGCAACCTCAACTCTTGATTGCTATGATTCTACTAGTTCTAAGCTTAAGAAAGGACGGACACCATGTGGGCCCAAATCTTTTTGGCCATAGACCATAGTTGCTTATTCAGAGATGACAGTAGGACAATCAAATGAGATGCGACTGTTTCAACGCAAGAGAAAGAGAGGCCATGAGTCTGCTCTGATTCAAATTGACCGAGTGGATCGTCAAATCAACAACTCAGCTTCTCAAGCCAAGACTGTATTCTAAGCGGGCCCTGTGCAAGGTAAGTCTATCAATTCCAAACCCAATTCTAATTTTGAATTTCAAAAGTAAATCCTTATTTCATTATTAATTATTATAAGAAAGAAACATATGTAAACAAATTAAAATACTTGCATATAAAGAAAAGCTCAGCAAGTGGGTGTACTCACCAATTATGAGCATGCAAATGCATTGAGAATCTCCCCTAAAAATAATCTTTGAAGGCTAGAAAATTTCGCTTAATAAGTCCTCCAACTTAAGTCCTGAGAAATCTGGATTAAATTAATTTTTTTTCTTATTTAATTCATCTGAGGTAAAACTTTATAAAATGAGGGGTTCTCAGTTTTAGATAAAAATAAAAAATTGAGTGATATTTATAATTTTCTTGTTGCATAGAATTTTTATCACTTACAATTATTGTCAACACTAATATCACAATAATATTACTGTCAGTGTGTCCTTATTCTATTTGTTACCGAAAATAAAAGAAATCTGTACAAAATGAAAACATGACAAAGTAAGAGAAATTGTCATCCCTAAATTAGAGTAAGAGTTAATAAAATTCAAGTTAAGTACTATCATTCATATAATAAGATAGGATAATTTGATATAAAAGAATTTAATTGGGGTATTTAGTATTATTAAAATTAATAATTTATAAATTATAATTTATAGTAAAAATTATTAGTATTTGATAAAAACTATAATTTATAATTAAAATAAATAAATATAATTTATAACATAAGTTTTAAACTAAAATATTAAAAGCTACTAGAGTAATTTTTCCAAACACGTTTAACCGTTGGCCGGTTTCTTTGCTTTTTTAAGCCTTCCGACGTCTTTACGTGCCCAACTTGGCGGCTCAGCTTTGTGAACTCCGCTACCCACTTACATATGATCCCAAACTTCAATGCATGCTCTCCGCCACCATTCTCTCTCGATTCAATCGCTGTTCTTCATCTAAATTCATCACCCACTTTCGATTACTGACCGGTTCGATCTCCACAATGAGTTCTTCGCTCGTCTTCCCTTCGATTTATGTGCAGAAAGTCGCCTTCAATTCTCCCGAGACCTCGCGGAGTTCTTCCTGTTTCACGGGTTTCAAGAATGGGAATCGAAGCTTTAGCCCTAGGAATTTGGATAAATCTAGGGTTTTTATGAGCGTCTCGGTTGGATCTCGAGCGGCTGTCGATGATGCCTTGTTCTCGGATTACAAGCCGAACTATGCGTTTCTGTTTCCTGGCCAGGTGAGGTTGAAGTTATTGTGAATTTGATGTGCTTTTGAAATGTCAATTTCTTGACGGAATGTGTAGTTCTCAAGCAATTTGATTGGCTTTTTGAAGGAATTGGTACGTAGCCTGTGAAGGAAAGTTGGAATTTTGTTATTTTCTATTCAATTTGATGATGCATCGCTAAATTAGAGAATAACAATGACGAGTAAACTAGTTCTGCCCAAGATGCTAAATTCCCACAATCTTGTTCTTTTATTTCGGGGTTTTGTATTTTCTTTACGGAATGAGAGAATCAACTTGCAAAATAATATTTCTTTTTTGGCCTTAATATGTTTCACCTTGTTTGGAAACTATCTAAAAAACCAAATTATTTAATTGGCGTCTTTTTTTGTAAAATGGTAGTAATGTTTATATATAATGAACAAGTTAAATCCATTTCACATGTTACGCCCAATAAATGTATCTCCCTCATGAAAGTTGGCATCCATGGCTCTGGCACTTCACAGTTTTCTTGTCCCTCTCGTATGGCGTTTTTTTGTCCATCTTGTATTACATCCATTTTGTATGTTGGTACAACTAGAAAGAAACAAAATGAAAATGATATGGTTGAATACAAATGCAAACCGTTGTAACATACATGCCTAAAATTTTCCAAATTATGAAGTTATGTGTTAACTATGCTTTACTTCAAATGTTAACTTCAAAGCTCACACCACTATCAGCACTATGTGATACTCTATGTCACATAAACTCTTCTAAATATATGAAGTACTGTGTTGGACACATCCACATGTATCTGACATATTTAGTTGGATCTTTACCTAGGAAACATATTTAGTAATTCGAGTTTATTATAAAATAATGCATAAACTCTCGAATGCATGAAGTGTTATATGGAGATTTATAAACACTATTTACTCTTGAAAATAAAATTAGAAGTATTAAGAAAAAAGAATATTTTTTCGTATCCCATTGTCATTGACATGAGTATTAAATGAATCCGACACTTATGGCATATACTCACACTTAAGACCAGTACCCGAGTTCATGTACATGGGTGATACGCTGCTGCATGATTAGTGTTAGATGTTAGCAGCAGTTGTGTTTTATCCCGTATTATAGTTTAATTCTGTATTGGGATAAAAGTAAGAAAAAAAATGGGCTTTGCATCTTGGGTTAGCCCTTTTGTCATACCCAAAACCTCCTGCCTACTACATCTCTGATGAAGGTGGTATGCAATTATTGCAATGTTAGAATCTCCAATAAAACTAGGTAGGAGTCTTTCTCTAGGCTGCACCTTAATCACCTAGCTTTACCATTTATTATCACCATGCTGTGTTTGTTGCCACAACCATCATCATATAAACAATTGGTTTTGATTATGTGCATTATTATAATTATGACAGTTTTGTGCATTAATACCGAGGCCTCACTTGTTATTCCGGTTGGGGTTGGATAAAATATGAGAAGTTATGCTCTGTGCCCCACATTTTTTAGTACCAGGAGATTATGGATAGGACTATTTGTATAGTGGGAGATTTTGTTCATGCTTTGTTAGAGTAGATAAAGAATGAGATAAAAGTAGTTGTGTTATTTATGATTATTAAATAATGAGAAAAAATAATCCAGAGCCTTATGCTAACAATATCAGGGGAATTCTAGGATTATTAATACCACAAATAAAGGATTATTAATCCTTTATTCATCAGACTCTTAGTCCGAGGCCCACGTGAGGAGACAAAATCTGTTAGTGGGCCAAGCCAACCTTGTCTCTTAATCCAATCCCCTCTCTCCCAATCTTCTGAAACAAGCAGGGCCTTAATGACATGTCATGATTATATGAACACCATTATAATAGTCAATATATCTACCAACACAAAGTTGAGATTATTGGCATGCCCACAACTTGCATTGGTCATTGTTGCTGGTCAATCTTGTCGACTGCAAATCAAAAAAAAAAAAATCTTGTCGACTGACTGGAACATGTCATGATTCCCACTCTCTAATGCTGGATTTTTCCTTGGTTATTTCATGTGGATAGAAATTTCGATCATGAGTTTAATATGAAAACTTTGTAGCTAGTAGTAAACCTCGAAGCAGACAACTGACCAAAAGTTGAGTACTTGAGTTTCGGGAGAATGGTTAATATTACAAAAAGCAATAATGTACAGGAGAGTGGTCAGACCAGTTGATTGTTAAATTGATCTTTATCTAATTGTTTTTATGTTGTGTGTTTTGGTTAAAAATCACTGAATAATCCTGAGTATGCAAGTTACTCAATAATTTTGGTTCTTGTAGCCTTGGGTCTGAATTGCATTTCTTAATAATGCTTTAACCTTTGATAATGCCACTAGCTAAATCCTGATCATGCCCAATACTTTGTTTTCTCTACCATTTAGGGTGCACAAGCTGTTGGGATGGGTCTGGAAGCCCAAACTGTGCCTGCTGCAGCAACCTTGTACAAGAAAGCAAATGACATTCTAGGGTAGGTTTGATAAATATATGCATTAGTGGATGCATTCGATTTTATACCTTACTGTGGTTGGGAATCAACGCCAACCGCGTGTTCGGCTCAGAACAGGAATGATACTAATCTGATGTCGCTTTCATTTGAAGGTTTGACCTTTTGGATGCGTGCATAAATGGATCAAAAGAAAGGCTAGATTCAACTGTTCTAAGCCAGGTATTCTGGAATTATACTCTTTCTTCTTCCTTTTTAAAATCCTTTTTGCTAGGTAAGTTTTTACTTTTTTCTTGTTTTTAAGTAAATTTTTATAGTTTATCTGAAAACAAGATGATCTGTGGAAGTATCGCAATTTGATTGCAGAGTGCTTTATAATTAGTAAACAAAACACTGATGCCTTAATTTACACTTAAACTAACCTTCTGAAGTGCTAATAAGCTTGAATTGATCGTGACCCATAAAAATGATAGAAACAAAAGAAAGGACATTTTGAAATGGCATTATATTAAAGGAATTCCATATAGTTGCCTGGGACATTTTGATTGTGTTAGATGGAAACCAAAAGACATCATTCATTAGTGATTATGACATGTATCCCTCCAACTTTATGCAATCTGTTATTTCTGTGTGTTTCTGCCAGCAAGAAGTTGGTTTTATCTTTGTCAAGCTATACTGTGTTCTTATTGTATTTGATTCTGCACTTTTGCAGCCAGCTATCTATGTCACCAGCCTCGCTGCAGTTGAGGTACTTCGTGCTCGTGATGGAGGTCAGCAGATAATAGATTCTGTCGATGTCACATGTGGCCTAAGCTTGGGAGAATATACTGCTCTTGCATTTGCTGGAGCTTTCAGGTGAGACATGCAATTTAGTATTGTTGTTGTTGGCCAGGGCAAACAGTGGGGGGCACAGACCCCCACTGGAAATTTTAGATTTTCTTTATTACTCTTATATTTTTATAACCATTATTTAGGAGTAAAGATAATATAACACAAATTAAAGTTTGTACCCCCGCTAAAAATATAAAAATAACTTTTAATACTTTTGTATATTGATATTTTTCTCTTGTTATTTTATTTGTGTTTCACTAAAAATATATAAGTACCTTTAGTACACTTACGTTTTTTAAATTTTTTCTTCTGTTGTTTTTTTGTGCCCTTATAAAAATATGCCATATTTAAGTAAATAAGTGAAAAATGAACTTGACTTCTCATTTTCAAATTTTATTTTCTGTCTTTTTGTTCGGCCTTCTATTTTTCTTGAACTCAAACTCATTGTGATCAATTATATTAATATAAATTTAAGTTATGATAAATGTCTTTTTTAGACACTTTTGTAAAAATATGCCATATAATTTTTAGGGATGTAAACGGTTCGGTACAGTCGGTTTTCAAGCAAAATAGTTCACCAAAACCAAAGAATTCGGTTTGAATTTTGTGGGACCGAACAGACAAAATACAGACATGACCCGAACCGACCAAGAGAAGAACTTTTGCGGTTCTGTTGGTTTAATTGCTTCGGTTTGTATAGCTTGTTTCAATCACTGATAAACGGCAAAAAGAAAGGTATTATGGAACATCTAAGAAAGTAGGAAGAAATTGAACATGTAATTCTCAAATTCAAAATTTAACCTTTTCTAAAAATATAGGGTTTTTGAAAAGGAGACGGAATTGATTCTACATAACATAAATGGTTTCAAACTTAACGGTCGCAAATCGTCATTGGAGTCAGGAATCCCTACCCAGGGAGCCATCCTAGTGAGGGATTGAGAGAGTGAGAATGGGATTGAGGGATTGAGTGAGTGTGTGTGTGTGTGTGTGTGAGAGAGAGAGAGAGAGCAAAGAAGATATGAGATGCGAGAATGGAGCGCTGGTGAGAGAAATTGCTGACATCTGGAAGAGAACTTTCTCAAAAGAAAACAAGAGAACCTCGGTATGAAAGCTTTGCCAACATCTCTTAATCGGTAGGGTCCAATTTTTACGGTCCCAATGAATTCATTATCGTAGGCCGAACCAAAAATCAAACAAAGTTTTCTAATAAAACCGAATCAACCAAATCTACAACGAAAACCGACCAAAACTTGACAAAACAGTGGGTTCAAGCGTTGGTTTGGGTTACTCGGTTTACACCCCTAATAATTTCTTATGCTTAGTAATAAATGTTTAAATTTGTATTTTTTAATTGTAAAAAAAAAAATCGTTGTGCTTGATTGTGAAAAAAGAAAAATTATTGTGATTGGAGTTGTGCCTCCACTCTAATGAATTTTGGGATCCGTCACTGGTTGTCGGATGGATCATCTTTCCGTTTGTGTGCTGGATTGTTGGAGCATCACCATCAACATTGATATGGTGCATTATTATGTTTTGAGTCAGGATCAAAGGTTAATCCGCTTGGAATCAAGAAGTGATGAGATGTTCCTT
>JAOTRH010000006.1:8043579-8065312 GCA_034768845.1 Heliamphora exappendiculata | reverse complement strand
TTAAATTTTTTGTTTTTATTTTACTTATTTTGTATTTAGTAATTTTTTATTTTTTAATTAAAATTTTTTAAATAAAATTTTATAATTAAAAAAAAATATGGAGTGTAAGTGCGATAATACTATTTTTCTGTTCAAAAGTTAACTTTTAAACCAAAACATTACAAAAATTAAAAAGTTAAAAAGTACAGTAATATTTTAAAAAATAAAATATGACGATAATATAATTTTTAAATAAAAAAGTATAAATGTAATATACCGTAAAAATAGTTATGTAAACAGTCTCATATAATATTTTAAAAATAATTAATAATTCTTTATTTGTTTTTATTAATCAGTCAGTCAGGTCTGACATCCTCCTACACAAAGCCCAGTCTTCATGAATCATGACTACTTTCGAGTGGTGTCCCATGCCCGAATACCGTACTGCACGTAAAAAAGAGTAATACGGTAATACGCTTTATTTAAAATACTTTTTTAATAAATTTTAATAATTAAATTCGTTCATTTGTAAAAAGTATCAAAGTAAAAATTTAAGTTCTTCTAACATCTATAAATACGTGTTTGAGTTAGTGTATATAATAAAGAAAATAATTTTTAATCTAATGAGCAATCAGATTCCAAGAGCTTGTGATGTGCTTTTTTGTTAGAGTTAGTATGTGTTTGGACTAATTTTTTTAATAAATTTTAGGTTTTTTAATTTTTTAAAAAAAATAAAAATAAATAAATGTCAAATTATGTAAAAAAAATAAAAGAAGTGAGAAAAAATCACTTTAAGTCAAATTAATTGACTTTTTTGTGATTTTTAAGTCAAAAAACTAAACTTAAAAATCAAGTCAAACAAAGACTTAGTTTCAAATATATTTTTATAATTTACATGATTGTTTTTGTAATATTTATTAAAGAATGTTTATTGTATTATGTAAATTTGATGAGACATCAATAGCTACTAATTAAATTAGATGTATTTAAAAAATTAAAAATACGTAATTTTAAAAATATCGGCTAAACAAAACGCTATTCATGTTATTAATATTTAATTAATTTATTTTTTATATAAATTCTAAAATAAAAAATTACAATTATAAAATAGCATTCAAAACCAATACACTAAAAAAAGCATAACACGAAACCACAATGCTATCTACTGAGTCACAATATATTAAAAAGTATTTTTAAATAATAAAATATCGATATAATTTTATAAATATATATTAAATATTTTTTATTTATTAAAAATATTATTTAAATAATAACACGTAATAATTAAAAAGTATTTAATCATTTTTAATTTTTTGCACGGTACTGTCACGTCCTATTGATTCAGGCCAACATGGCCAAAAAAGTAACAAAAATTTTGTATTCAACTTACCCAATAAAGATAGAGTAGTTATTCGGTGCTCCCAAAATATGATATAGCCGGCAATTTGACATGATAATCCCACCTAATATCATATTATGGTGACAATTTTTATTGTAAAAATATGATAATTTATTTTTATTGAGTGAAAAAATATAACTTATATGGTGTGATAACAGTTCTTTTTTTGTATGAAAATATTTATTCTAGTCCCAATTAAAAAAAAATTTCTTCAATCTCTTTCCAACACAAACATGGACTTTAGCATAACAATAATAATACCATTACTGCAGATTATAAGCTACTTCGAAAATATTATTATGTAAATGATGGTGCATATTAAGTAGAGTTAATTTTGTATCTAACTTACCCAATAAAAACAGAGTAGTTATTCGGTGTTCTCGAAATATCATATAGTCGGCAGTTCGACATGATAATTTCACCTAATATCATATCATGGTGACAAATTTTATTGTAAAAATATGATGATTCATTTTTATTGAGTAAAAAAATATAACTTATATAGTGTGAATTGTAATTATGTATTTAATAAAAATATTACATTGTATCACCTACATAAAATTTAAAAGTACCTAATATCTATTCATAAACATGGATCAACATTGTTTAAATAAAAGTGTTTTTGCTATACTACTATAAGTAAGAATCAATGGCACGTGTGATACACTAAAATTATCAAAAAATCACTTTAATACAAGCAATTAATGCTATGTATTAGTCGTATTACACCTTAAATTTTACTTTATATGCGTAAATTTGGTGGACTTCATATATATATATATATATATATATATATATAGAGAGAGAGAGAGTAAAAAATAGTATAATACGGACTATTATTATACTTTTTTTAAAAATATAAGAGAAATTTAATGACAGCCAACGTTTGGCAAGGGGAGAAATCTGATATGGTTGTAATAAAATAATGAAAAAAAATGAAATTAAGCTTCTTTTTTTTTTGTATAAAAAATATTAATTATAAACTAATATGAACTGTTTAATTATTAAGAATAAGATATGGAGGGGTACGAAAAATCCTTCAGATGGACCTGCTGTTGAGAGACCTAAGCTATATATAGGTAGTAGTAGGCACGTGAATTGAAGGTGACCGAACGGAGAAAGGGTTTTGATGATGAGGCACATTTTTCACAAATTATAATAATGGTCGTATTAATAACTATTTATTAAATAATAATTAATAAGTTAATAAAAATAAAAAATTTTAATATTAATATATTTTTAAGTATAATTTATCATTTTAATATATTTTATATAAATATTTATATATTATATATATCTTATTCACCTTCTATTAAGCAATGGATATAACATTTTCTTTATAATAAAGTTGCATAAACTAATGAGCCGTTGATGGTCTCTCTCGTATTTCCGCAAAAAAACATGCGTGTTACATGTTTGGGCCCAGAAATGACGCGTCCGTGTCTCCACATTTTTACGCAATAATTTGCGCTTAGATTAGACAAGCCGGCGGCCTTTTTTACAGACCCTTTTTGCGCTTTGGCCCTTCTTCCCAACTCCATTCTCATCTCAGGCTCAGCTCCCTTCTAGCTTTCACCTAATTTAGCGCAAAGGGAGGGGCAGCTCATACTTTATATATGTGTTTTATTTTAGTTACATGTGGATCAGTATTAAATATAAGATATTATGTGATAGTATGGTTCAAAAGAGCTTTGTTACCGTGATTGAATTTTTGATGATCCAATTGTACTTAAATTTGGTTAGCCATGACTTAATAATTTTCATAAATATTACATGATCTTTATACTATGTTGCTGTCAATTTTTTAGTTATGGAATTCATATTCATCACCACAACTGCTTTATGCTCTATAAACGCTTTTTTCGTTTCTTATCATTCTCTTCTATAATTAGATACTCCATGTTAATATGCTTATTTTGACATTTATTCTTACTATTTTTAGAGAAAGAACTTATACCTGAATTTTAATTAAAAATTTCTTAACGATCTCATAGCAAAATTGACAATATAAAAGCTATTGCATTTGTTATAATTTTAGAATTCTAAGTTTGAATAAGTAAACAATTCTTAATGAATAAGAAACCCATAGTTCTCAATTCTTAATAAGTACCTCAAATTTTACTTGCAGCTTTTATCTGGTTCCAATTGAATCTACTCATTTACAATGAGTGCTACTATATATGGGTAATTGCTGAAAAAATATTACAATACAAGATACATACTCAGTAATTTAGAAGCTTTTATCTGGTTCCAATTGAATCTACTCATTTACAATGAGTGCTACTATATATGGGTAATTGCTGAAAAAATATTACAATACAAGATACATACTCAGTAATCTAGAAAATATATCTTTATTAACTTTCAAATATTACAATAAACAGAATTTACAAAAAATAAAATTGTAGAAATAATATGAACAGAATATGCAAATCGAGTCTTGCAAACACAATTTTCTTAAGAATTATTCACCGCCTATCAAGGGTGTTGTAGGTATCTTCACCGGCGTCACTCTCTCAGGATAAAACGGTTAATCCAAACGTTGGAACACCTCCAAGGATCGACTACTCGAACGTACATCGTTTGTCTTTCTCTCTCTCTCTCTCTCACTCTCACAGTTTTGAAATCTCAGAATTTGTTTATCTTTTCTGTTATTTCAATTTTACCTTTTTAGTTTTCTTTCTTCTCCCCTATTTTTTCCTCTATCTTCTCATCTTCTCAGAATAACAGATAAGATATATATATAACTATTCTCCTATGGGGTTATATATACCAAATGAATAGTAATAAACCAATAAATCAAATGACCAATTGAATTCAGAAATTAATTTTGACCTATTGATTTCAAAATTCAATTTAGGGTTATAAAGAATTAAATTGCTAATAAATTCTGTCAATTGAATTCATATAACCAATTGAATTTTACCTCTGTCAACCAATTGAATTCACATTGCTAACAGTAATCGCATATTAATAAAAGTTATATCAAATTTAGCCAATCCAATAAATGCTTAAAGTATAATTTCGTACATATTAATAACTATAAAAATTGTATTTGCCTCCGGTGACCTTCATGTGTATACATTGATGAATAATGATTATAAATCCATCTTACACTTAGAATGCAACACTTTTTTTTACATATTTTATGGGAGATCTTTAGTTTCAATAAGAGATAATACATTTTTCGATCAACATAATAAAAAGATTTAATACTGACATGCTATAAACAATATTAGTATTCGGTAAGAATAGCTGAAATAACCAAGAACCCTAAAACTTAATGCTATGAAAAATAAATTTTTGTCTAAATTAACCATTGTTAATTTAATAATAAATTTTAACCTTTATGTGGACAGAGGTTGATCATTCACGAATTTACTAAAATACTTTATTAATAAGACTAATAAATAATAAGTACTGAAAACAAAAATTTTCATACATGTGGGTCTAGGAAAACTTTAGTTTTAATGCTCAAATTTATTATCTTATTCTAACTAAATCGATAAAAATAATAACTGTCATGTAAGGCCAAAATTATTATTTTTATAAATTAATTGCCACTATGATGCAAATATCACTTATAATTTTTTTTGATGAAAATTCCTTTTATATGATTATCGTCATGCCTAAAGATGCTGTAGCTATTCTTAAGTCATTTTGACATGCATTACTTAAAAAAATGACATTAGATCGCTATAATAAGAGTTTAAAATTAAATAAGAAAAATATATGTACAGCATTTCGCCACATTGTTCTACCCATGTTAAAATGAGACCTTATTCTTTAAAAAAATACTTTTAGTTTCAAATTAATCTTTTTAATAGATATTTTTAAAATTTAAATTTCATAAAAACTAATGTGTATAGTAAAAATTATAATATTTTAAATTTTAAAATAAAAAATAACAATGAATGCCAAATATACAACTACATATATTATAACAACGAATGCTCTTATGAATCCTCTCAATAAGTGCTCTTATCACTCCTCCCACTTTTCCATTCGATACATTCGGTCAAACAGAAGTTTGTGCATGTAGCACCACATATATATGAAATATATGAAGTTTCTTATCACTCCCACTTTTCATTGATCTCCGGAATATATGAAATATATACATACACATATATATTTATAATCATATAACTAATTTAGTCCAACTTTCCAATTCAATTCAGATTCTTTAATATATTCGTTATCTCCATTATCGACATTACTAGGTCAAGTTTTTATTGATTTCTAGCGATACACATGAATGATTTTATGATTTTACAATATCCTTTACACAAAATAATTACTTATACAAAGGAACACATATCAATATTTGTAGTATTAATATTTTGACGGAGATCAAACAATGAATTGAAAATTATTGGTGATTAAATTTGATATGTTTGTGTTTTTTTATGAATTATGATTGTTTTAGGTGAATAGCAGGGTTGATTATATCTGATTATTCAAATAGCTGAGTTGATTACTGATTTAACATCTTTAAAAAATAATGAGAATTATTAGTTGCAGAAAATAATAATAGGTATTTAGTATATTTTCTGTAGGAGAATATCGTGTTTTTGCGTGAGTTATTAGTTGTTTAAATGATAACGATGAGAATTTGATTGTAGGACAATATTTGTGTCCATGTGTCGGTTATTAATTTGTAAAAAATAAGAACAAAGAGAATTTGTGTATAGCAGAAAATGTGAACAATGAAAATTTATTTGTAGTAGAAAATGAGAATAAATAATTCGCATACTTTCTGCTACAAATAGATTCTCATTGTTCACATTTTCTGCTTAAAAACAAATTCTCATTGTTCTCATATTTTGCAAACTAATAACCAATACAGGAACACAAATATTGTCCTATAATCAATTTCTCACTGTTCTCATTTTCTACTACAAACAAATTATCATTGTTCTACAATTAATAACCCAAGCAAGAACACGAATATTGTCCTACAATTAAATTCTCATTGTTCTCATTTTCTCCAACTAATAACCCAAGCAAGAACACGATATTCTCCTAAAGAAATTTTACTAAAAACTCATTCTCTATTGATATGCGCTCCTTTATATATGTAATATTATGTGTAAAGAATATCGTGGGATCCTAAAATAATTTTTGTGTATCGCCGGAGATCAATGAAAATTTGACCTGGTAATGTCGATAATGGAGGTAATGGAGATAATGAAGATATTGAAAAATCTAAACTGGATTGAAAGGTTGGACCAAATCATTTATATGATTATAAATATTTATGTGTATGTATATATCTCGCATGTTAAGAAAATACGCATTTCCAATTTGAGGAGTCCCACAACAGAAAAGATTTAGAATAATTATAGGGGTATTTTAGATATAATATATGAAAATAGGATCTAATGTAATAATAGTTTAAAGTTATGTCCTTATCCCAATAAAAATACCAAAAATGAGACCTTAAATCAAATTACCCTTTTTTATGTAGTAAGTGAAAATCTGATGCAATTTTATTTTTCTATTTATGTTTCCACAATGCACACTTGTATCAATTGATGTTTTAAGTGAGTACTTTTTTTAAAATCAAGATTTTTTTTTAATTCATTCATAAATAGAAAACCGAATACTTACACAATGGGAGCCCAATATCCTCAATCAAACGCAATGAATTTAATTTTGAGAGATTAGGTCGGTTGGTTAGGTTTTGCATTTATTCTATAATGAACACTAATTTGAGTTTTCAAAGTCACTGAAAATTTGAGAAGTCTTGACAGCTCAGTAATTTCATGCTTTCTTATAAGATTTCTCACCCAGGTACTCAGTAGTTCTCCTATCCTCCTCTCCCTCTCTCTTTCCCTCTCCTCCCCGTTGTACTTGTACTCCTAATTAAAAAAAAAGTCACTAAAAAATTATCTAGCTATAACTTCATAATTCAAAAATTACTTACCCACGTTACCAAATGAAGCCTTATTCTTAGAAAAATACTTTTAGTTTTAATATTAACCTTTTTAATAGATATTTTTAAAACCTAAATTTCATAAAAATTATGGTATTTTAAATTTTAAAATAAAAAATAAAAATGAATGCCAAAATATACAACTATATATATATATATATATATATATATATCAATGAGTGCTCTTATGACTCCTCTCAATAAGAGCTCTTATCACTTCTCCCACCAATTTGACTACCATTCAGTGCATTCGATCAACCAGAAGTTGGTGCATGTAGCACCACTTAGAGAGGGAAGTTTTAAATACAGGCGAGCGTGAACCCAGTGATCCATAAGTACAAACATAGGCCACTGGTGCCGCGCTGTGTGCGTCCAAAAACCTACTTCTCATACACATACTTGGCAATGTGACAAAATTAATGGCTGCCATTAATTTCATTATGCACTACTTTGAGAGGGAAGTTTTAGACGAACACGAGCATGAAACCAATGGGCCATAAATACAAACATAGGCCAATGGTGCCGCGCTGTGTGCATCCAAAAACCTCCCTCTCATACATGCACCTGGCAATGTGACGAAATTTATGACTGCCATTAATTTTATTTTCATTCAGTACCATCTTTTCAGTAGTAGGTGAAAATCTTAATGCAATTTTGTTTTTCTATTCATGTTTCCACAATGCACACTTGTATCAATTGATGTTCTAAATGAGAAATCTTTTTAAAACAAGACTTTTTGGGTTCATTCATGAATATTAAATCGAATACTTACACAATGTGAGCCTAATATACTCAATCAAATACAATGAATTTAATTTTGAGGGATTAGGTCGGTTGGTTAGATTTTGCGTTTACTTTATAATGACTACTAATTCGAGTTTTCTAGGCCACTGAAAGTTTATCTAATTGTACCTTTATTATTCTAAAGTGAGTTGGTGACTAGTTATCATGACGGAATGTTGATGACTAGTGAATATTAAATTAATTCTAGTAAAGGTGGAGCTTATGAATTTTTAAGCAAGGAGTGGTTCTTGAGATGGGATTGCAGCAACTTAGTGGCATGTAATTTCTTCGAGCTAGGTATCATATGTCTCAAACGCCAAATTATCAAAAAAAAAATAAAATAATGAATAGTAATCTTTCTTAGAGCCTGCGAGGATCTTATACAATGTGAATATAATATACTCAAATCAAATACGTAATCACGCTTAACAAAGATTAAATAATTAATACTATTCACTTATAAAACTAATTGCTACATTATAATAATATGCAGTGAATAATTACTTCTAATAACTAGCATTGCCACCATCAACCACCTAAGCAACAACCAACTGCATCATTGTTGACCGGTTTCTTTCTTGCTAGATTACTTAAGATGCACTCGTTTTATAAAACCTTCCTGTAAATGCACGGTCTCCTCGACCCCAAGGATTAGTCTTGTAGTCACGGTTTGAAACTTAGCGCTTACTTCCTCTAAAGTTTCAGGTTAAAAATATTTTGGGTACTATCATCTAAACGAGGCTAGTGCATACAAGATTTTGCCTGACTTTAGGGCCCACCCGTGGACGGGACAAATGTACCCATGTAGGGTTTTTGTGTGCATTTCGGTCGGATCTCGAACTGCCTTTAATGATGCCTCGTGGTTTTCAAGTACTTTGAATGTGAATTTCTGGATGAAATGGTCATGTTCTGGGATTTGGATCGATTTGATTGACTTAATCCTCATGGATGAATTGATGCATAACTAGTGAAGAAAGATTTGCAGTTCTAATTTGTTTATTTCTCTACAATTTTGTGAAGTATCTGCCTCCTCTCTGTTAATTTGTTGAATAATCGATTATTCAAGATTCGGGAATGACTGCTGGATATTTCAAAATATATAAACGTTAAAAAAGATGATGACATCGGTAGAAAACTAGTTGAGGTAAAAGCCGAGTGTGGGCCCGGCCAGGCTTGGTCCAATGGGAGCCCTATCAAAAATTTAGGAGAAAGGCCAATCCAAACTTACGCCCAGATGGACCTGGCCAATGCAAGCCTTGTTCGAAGAGAAACATGAAGGTTAAGCCTACTCAAGAATGGCTCGAGCCTAGTAGGGATAAGAAGGCCCAAAGGACCTAGTCAGGAGAAGATTTCAGAATGTTTTCCGATCAAACGCTCAGGCAGAAAAGTACTAATGGTGCTCGGTTTTACAGTAAGAACTGACTACGGTAGGAGATTCAGGAGTTCAGCCAAGCCCATTTATGCTTGGCCGGAATTGCATGGAGTTCGGTTCGAGATATTTTTAGTCAAGGGCCAAACGAGACTTTGGTTGTGCAGTTTTCTAACCGCACAAAAACTGATATATATCGATTGCTTTTATGCTCTGGCAGCCATTTTTAAAGGAGATACATTTTGCACCATTTCAATTCCAATAGTCGTAGTGTGAATGGATAGCACCTTTTCAAAGCAATGGTTTCGCACCATTCACTCAACGGTTATTTATACTATTATATAAAGGGAACACATCATTTTGAAGCTCCTTCATACTGTCTGACTTTCAATAATATCTAAATCAAAATACATTTTATTTAAACACAACTTCTCATACTCCTAATTGCTAGGGTAAAACAGGAAATATAATTGATATACCTTTCGCATTTTTCTCCTCCATATTTACCCATTTTCCTTCTTTTTTTCTTGATTAACATTAATAATTTTGCACACTATGTGTGCATTTCCTTCTATATTGTGAATGGGTGCTTTTGGCATCTTTTCACCATTATAAATAGAACTCCATTATGTGAGTTGAAGACACAACATTTCCATTTCTTTTGTTCTCTTCTTATGACATTCTTTCTCTTTCTTGTTCCAAAAGTTCAGGCTACTCATAAGTTATGCAAATCCTTTTGTTATAACATTAACTCTGTTTGTTGAAACATTTTGCACCATATTCAAAATCTTCCTATATTGTCCCCTACAATAAAGTAAATGAAGAAACATCATGTATTACCTTAGAAATGCATTGCTGCAGGTAGTAAAATCTTAGTAATGGGCACATGTAATGAACAAGTTAGAACCTTTCTGCATGCTGTGGGACTATTGGATAAAATGAATCTTCATTATACCAGCAAAATATGGTGTCTGGAGACTTGGGACCTCTGGTTCTTCAAATTTATTATGTCCGACTTGAACAGCATTTCAATTTGGAAGTGAAATGTCTTGATCTTGACCCAATAAATTAGCCTCGTCTACTGGCTAAGCTTAGTGTTTCAATAACTAGAAAGAAGTAAAATAAGTACGATAATTTTGGATGCAATGTGATACACAGAATCAAGATCTATACACGAGACATACCAAATTTAGCAATCTGGTGTTTTAGAAATTCTAGATGTCATGGTTGTGCTTCAAATGTTAGTCGCAACCCATCACACCATTAACATTATTATGTACATCTTTGTTGCATCATTATTGTTTGCACCTGTCACTGTATCTCGCATTGCATCATAGCTTGATACATATATAGGTGTGCGCAAGGGCGTATATATATATACATGGAGAAGTGAAAAATGATATGTCCTGTGTCAGCTCTTTTGCTGTGCCCATAGCCCTCCCCTACTACAATCCTGGTGAAGGTTGTTTGTAATGTTAAATTCTCCAATACACCTTGGCAAGAGTTTTTCTAAAGAGATTAGCCAGCACCTTTATCATCCTAACTTCACCAATTTATCATCACCATGCTGCGGATGCTGACACTACATTCAGCACAAATGTGTATGAACAAAATTAGGGTTGGGTTTATGGTCGATTATGTTGTTGTTTCGACAACTCTGGCATCATTATATGAATGACATTGTTGTAGTGAATGGTTCTGCCACCATAAAATTTAAGACCAGACCACCATATGCATTGGCTATTGGAATCATACTCCAATTATATAGTAACATGATGATTGTTGCGAGTCAATCGTGTTGGATCACACGACCATGTTCATGGTTTGATTCTATAGTTCTACAATGGGAGGAGGAGAAAAAAGCTTCCTGTTTGGTATTGTAATGGTAGTTCAGTAAAACTAATTCTCACCTCTAGTCTGTGGAATTTCTTTTCTGGCCAAATAGGACTTTTCATTTTCTAATTGAACATTTGTTCTGGGTAGTCTTTACAATCATGAGTTAAATATGATAAAATGTGTACCTATTGAACTTTTAAGTGCCCAAACTGGCCAAAACTTATGGTCTAATAGCTTCCCTGGCTATAAATATGCAAATTTAAGGAGAATGGTTGACCTATAGCAAAACTAAAAATGAAGCCTGGAGAATTTTCTGACTACTCAAGTATTTGGTTAATCTTGATCAAATTTATTTTGTCTTTTATTCGATATGTGAAAAAATAGATATCAAGGCAATAGCTGAAATTCTGAATAATCCTGGATAATGCAAGTTACCTATCAAATTTGTTTCATACGACCTAGGTGGATCATGAGTCCTCATGGAAAATCATTACGTGCCAAGACATCACAACATCATCATCATCAAGGACTAGGTCCAGAAGCGCAATGCCAGTGGGAAACTCACTCTATCCCCATTAGTATTGGTTTGCAAGAAACCTTAGTAGACCAATATTGCCACAGCTGTGTTGGTCAAAGGTTAGGTACCTCAAGGATCCCAAGTGCCAGAAAAGGATGATGACCGCCGGGGACACTCGTCGTGAGTCGGTATTGCCACTTATGAGTTCCACCTTTGTGTCAATGCTATGTTGGTCGAGGCTAATGCACATGAGCAAATATATCTGGAGGCAATCTCCAAAATAGTCTCCTGTGTTAGGAGTGTAGAACTTAATTATTTCTTAGGAGTTCAACCCATAACCCGGTCCGTTCAAGAGGCATTACAGATTTAAAATGAATTTTTTGTGAAGCTTAGTCCATAAAACGGAGGTGAAGGCCGTTAGGGTTGAAGAAGAGTTATGAATTATGACCCGGGAAGGTAAAATCTCCTATATATAGTGTTTGATCAGAAACAGGGGCAATTTGATTAAACTCTTTCTAGCCTAAATCTTTAGCTTTCAAGCCCAACTGACATTGTTTTGTGGATCATATACAGGTTATAGCTGGCATTGTCAAGAGCATGGCTAAGAAGGCAGATATTCAGAATATTGGTGCTTGAAGAAGTGAGCCAGCTTTTACAGTTTTACTCAATGAATAATCACGCACCCTGATAACCATGCATATCTATTCTTCTACGTTATTTGTTGCAAAAAGGGTTGCTCCTCATCAACTAAGCATCGTAAGTAAATTTTCATTTACAGAAAAGGTCTTGGCAATAAGAATTTCATTTATCAGCAATCTAGACATAGGTAGCAATCCATTCGTAATTCTTCACAGTACCTTTCATCTGAAAGTGATCCCACAAAGCCGGGCCGGTTAGGTCTTGCATGAAGCCCTGCAATGATTCGCTAAAGACGAAAGATTCGACATTAGCTCCTTAGTTCACATGGGCTCAGTCGTTCCTGCCGAAGCCAAAGCCTAGCAATTTGGATTGTTGAAGATTGAGATGTTGAACTTGAATCATATAAAATCATTGGAGATTTGTTTGGATATATGTGAACTTCAGTTTTGATAATGAAATGGCATAAAACCTGTCAAATTATTCATAACTCTTTAATAAAGAAGACAATCTCAGCCATGAATCACTGATCATTGTTCAACACTTACTAGTAACAGATGAAAATTCGAAAACAGAAACAAAATGGCTACAACTTTCTCTCAATCAATCGCGAATTGTGGTCTGCGGTCGTCTGAGTCTTCTGAGCTGATGGATCCACTGATCTTCAGGAACTAGATTTGCCCAATTGGGAGTAAATCCATTGAACGACACTCCACGCATCGCCTCCATGACCCTCGTCGCGGCCTCCGGCGTCAATGGAGCGTTCCGACGGCTCTCATCCTCCCTGAACGCTCTCAGCATCGCCGAATCAGTCGCCGCTCTCATCCCCTCCTCCTCCCCCACCTCTTCTTCCTCTTCGTTGCTTTTTCTTTCTTCGTCATCGCTTAAAGCGACAGAGGATATTCCGTTTCCTACGCGATCTGCATAACCGTTTGCTAATCGAGGAAAATCCGACTCATCATCCGAGTTTCCATCAGAACTCGTCGGATCGGAAACACCTTCATCGTGGTCGTCCCCGCCGGAAATTGGCTGATAGTATTCCGGCGACTCGACGTCGTTTGTATCGGAATCGCTTCCCTCGGCGCCATCTGCAAAACATTGAAGACGTCAAGATCTTAGTGAGTTCACGTCTGTAGAATGCATATTCATACATCCACACACACACACAAACAAGTTTGAAGTAAAAAAAAGGAAAGAATCGAAACATTCATCACAAAAATCAATAATCTATCCCGCGGTTACCTTGGATGAAATCGTTACCAGAGTTGGATACAGCGTTCATTGTTAGGGAGAGAGCACGAATTTGGACACAATAAAATTCAAGATCCAGATTCGGGAATACATCTCTAGCCGAAAGCGCAACAGAAACTGATATTGAAAAATATCGAAAACCAAATTGCACCAGCCGGGAATCGAACCCGGGTCTGTACCGTGGCAGGGTACTATTCTACCACTAGACCACTGGTGCACTTGCAAACGATTTCATATTTTAATAAAATCAATATTAATTGTAAATATAAGACTCTGTTTGGGATGCAAAGGAGTTTTTTTGGGAAAAAAGTTAAATTATTTGGGATATTTTTTTATAATATATTTTTTTATTAAAATACCTAATATGCCATTATTTTTTTAAAATTATAGTATTTGAGATATTGTCACAATTTTTTTTAATGAGAATTGTTTTTTTAAACTAAAGGTGTTATAGTCATTTTACTCTAAAGAATTAGAGTATTTAAGATGTGTAAAAAAAAAATTCTCAAAAAAAAATTAGTAATTTTTAGAGATGCCAAATATTATAATTTAAAAATTATTTTTTACAAAGGACAATTTTTTTAGAAATGACAAATAGAGGCAAAGAGACTAAGAATATGAAACTGGAAATACATTGAAATAGTGCACGAAATCTTCTAATATTACTAGCAATTGTGTACACACGTGGGTCATGCAAGGTTGATGAGATGATTGAGAATTTACGATAGTTGTTTTTATTTATTTTTAATCTTTTAAATTGTTCTAAAAAAGAACATAAATAATAAAAATATTAAATTACTTTTTAAAATTTTTTAAGTAAATAAAAAGGTCAAAAAAGTTTTATCGAGTTAGAAATGTTTTAAATATAATAGCATAGATATGAAAAATAATGTGGATGCCAGGCTCAGGGGCAGGGTAAGAATGTGATTATTAATTTCTTTAATTGATTTATCTATTGTGACAGACTGAAACTCTTATTAATTTAATTTGTACTAACAACAACGCTGTGTATCATTTGGAATACATATTTGGTAATGTAAATTTGTGTATTAAATTCTTAATTTATTGTAACAATAACTTGATTACATAAGAATTTTATCTTTAAATACTTGGGGTAATTATGTTGGTAATCATGGCCATTAATTAAATACATATAATAAAGAAATTAACTGAGAAATATAATTATGTACGTGTTAAAGAAAAAAGTGGTCCATTAGTACCCACGAAGGTTATAGATATTCCTTAATGGGTAATAAAGAAAAATACATGCATCCATCAACACAAACAAGCTCTAGCAACATATCTTCTTTTTTTTTTTTTCCAAATTTCATTTTGAAGTTCAATACATTATATTTATGTTCATTTCAAATTCTCAAACATTTTCTAGTGTTCTTACCATTTCAATTCAATACAATCCCATTCCTTTTAAATTCCTATCTTCTTTAGCTTTCCGTAATATTTATGTTCATCTTGCTTCGCACATTCAGTTGTTACAATCAACTTTCACGCAACAAGAGTTACAATGCTTTCGCGCAACAATTCATGTTTATTGTACATCAGATGTCATCCTGGCACGCCGCAGAGAACGTTCTTCGGAACAAAACAGCCTGAAAAAAATCAAAATTATACCTGATTTCTGATTCTATCGAATTTTTACATGATTTTGAAACCTAAGAATAAGTTTCAGCATTGAGGGTGTCGTGACTCGTGAATAATCAGGACCGACTAAGGTTTAGTGAGAGATTATAAATGGATTACTCAATTGATCAATAAAAATTTTCTGACCTTATTCAAGTCTACATCATCGTAAAATCCCAAAGTAGCGATCTCAAAATCGACGACGACGTATACAATACAACTAAACAAATGCTAAACCTGACCGGCTAGTTTGTCAGCAGATGCCAGTTACACAAACTGGGGATCGAGGCCGACAGATGCTTCCTCATCTTGCTTTCTTGGCGCCTATAAAGTTCTCTTTGTCAGTATAAGATAGGTATGCTGTAGTATATTGGCAAAAAAATGAGGATCCCTGTTCTTCATGAGGATCATTGTTCTCCATGGTCATTCAGGTGACCTTGTTACTGCTGCCATTAACTTCTTTTTTGCTGCTGCTGTTCAGTTCTTGGAAGAACGATTTTGCAGCTTCATATGTGGACCAGCAGATTGCAGCCGCAGGAGCATGGAAGAGCATCCTTGGCAACCATCCCCTAATGAGCCCCCGGTATCCATCCTTTTCCACTATAGTTTGAATAACATCCCTAATCGAACCATTTATATATCTATCACATCCACAGACCCCCTGCACATCCATTTAAATTCATAACTTGAAAATTGAATACATATAATAATCCCTGCATTGACTAACATATATGTCTAAATTAGTTGTAGACAGTACTGCCCCCAATGAACTCGCTTAAACCCAACAGCAAGTTACAGTAAAACAGTTGAACCAAAGGAAAAAAAGGAGGATACACACACAGTGAGGAAGAGAGTTATGATACTGTGTACAACGAAGTACCAATGAGAAAAGTAGTCAGCAACCAAGTAGTGCAATATTGGTTGTTACCCCAAGTATCTGTAGATACAGTATATATAAATACTTAGATATTTACCGATTACAAAGTTGAAGTTAATATCTCCCAACAAAAAAGTCTAGTTGTTGGTCAGTTCCAATTGCCATCAACTCCATGCTGTCCCTATGGAGGAGTTTTCTAGCAATAAATTTAGAATTAATAATAATAATAATAATAATAATAATAATAAGAAGAAGAAGAAGAAGAAGAATATGGGCATCTCATACAGACCATGCTTCGGCCCACATACTAATTACAGAATTGTGTCTAAAGTTACACGAGTCAAATAATATGCTAGTTTAGGTTAGAAAACTAGAATAGGTGATTTATAATCATACATTTTGGGGATCATTAAACTCAGGAAGTTTGATTTCAAGGACAGAAGCTGTAGTTTGGTATTATCGGGCTTTCAATATTCTTTAGTATCGAAGTTTCTTAGTTTTGTAGTTTAGAAATTCTGATCCACCCAAAATTAGAATAAAGGAACCTATAAATATCTATGCAAATTTCCCTGTAGGTATTTTTGTTCATTGGAGGTGGATTCTGAGAATTTAAAATTTGTGTTCAGCAATTCAGCTCAACCCTGCAAGGGGGAGACCGTTACTCACTTCATGTCTTTTTTCACAATGCAACCAAACAACTATATCATGCAAGTTAGAGTTCGTTTGACAACTTGGCTTTAAACCGGCTTTTTAACTTTAAGCCACTTTAAGCCAAAAAGTCAAAAAGTTCGTTTTGTTGGAAAACTAGTGACTTTTAAGCCACCAAAAAAGCTAAATAAACTAGATGTGAAATTTCAATTATGCCCTTATATGTAAAAAAACCAAAAATCAAAAAAACCAAAAAAGCCAAAATAGTAAAATTGAAAATTATTATGAAAAAAGCCAAAAAGCCAAAAAACAAATAAGCTAAAAGTTGGAGAATGGAAAATGAGGCTTTTCGGCTAAAAGTTGGGGAATGAAAAACGAGGTATTTTGGCTTTTTGAGCTTTAAGCCAAAAGCCAAAAGACTGGCTCTAAGCCGACTTAAAGCCGGTAGCCAAACGAAAGCTTAATATCAATACGCTCCAAATAGCAATCCCCTTTATTTTAAGCCATACTCCATCCATCCCCTAATAAATCCCTACTACTTTCCTTCTGACTTTTTATAATGCCAAAACCCCTATGCCTGCCATCTAGATTCACAACAATAGGGTTTCTTAAAATCAAGCAACCTGCAGTTCTTGGCGGTTCCAAGTAGGCTTTAACCAATTCAAAAAAGGGAATGCGTACAATGATCCTATTGCTGGAATTAGAGATCTTAATAAAAATTAAAATTGACACCCAACTCCTTAGGCTTATGTTTAGCATTCCAGGTTGCCTAGATTAGAATATTAAATAGCTTAGTAAACAGCTCATGTAGACATTTCTCATTGAAAGTTGGACGTGGATGGAATGCCCATCTCGGGGGTATGAGACTCCGGTAGAATTTTCCTTTTACTCAGTCCAACTTATAAAGATTTTAAAGATTGACCTGAAACATACACCAACAATTACAGAATTTCACATATTTACCATGCCAAATGGGTATTTGGCTGTTGGCACGGTAGATATGGTCCACATCCACTCAACAACTTCATCAAAGCCCATAATAGCCAAAGCTAAAACACATAAGAAACCCAATTTCATATGATTATGGTCAAAGAGCTAACTAGCTAAGTCACATCTGCAGGTCCATTTTAGCAAACACTACATAAAAGAAACAAGGGTCAAATAAATCTTAATCAGTCTCGCGTAGCATAAATCTGATCCACTTCTATTTGACCTAGCAAGGTTGGGTCATTGAAAAAACTTCTAATCCATTTAATAAGAAACAATCTTGGCTCCATCTGTTACAAGAAGGTGGGAAATTAATTAAATACTTCATTCATCACGCCTAATCAAATCAAACCAAACTAAGCCTTTGTTCCAATTAATTGGGATCGGCTACATGAATCCTTTTACGTAATTTTACTACATGTCAATTTAGATCTACCATTCTTTCTAGTGTTTTCATTATTCATGATTTTACCACTTTTTTCTAACTACTGTATCAACTGGTCTCCGTTGTATGTGTCTAAACCACCTTAATCTATTTTCTCTCAACTTATCCTCAATTAATGTAACTCCTACCATTCCACGAATCATTTCATTCCTAATTTTATTTTTTCTAATTTTACCACACATCCACCTTAACATTCTCATTCCCGCAACACTCATCTTATTTATGCGATCTTTCTTAGTAGCCTAATATTTTGTCTCATATAAAATTGTTGGTCTAATAGCTGTTCTATAAAAAATTCCTTTTAATTTTGTAGGTATTCGTAGATTACATAAAACTTCTGAAGCACTCTTCCACTTGAGCCAACCAACTTTGTATTGTACAAATGATAATAAATTCAGAATGCTTCTTGATCATTTGTTGCAAATCATATTCAAAATGTGTACTATCATGCCTAGTCATTTTAATTGCATATATTGTTTAAGGTATATCGATAAGGGGAGAACCTTTGTTGAAAATTATTTTCAAATGTTTTCTAGAAAATGTTAATATGGTTGTAATCATAAAAAATGGGAGATTGTTAGCCCAATTGCTTTTTATTTTTATTTTGATGATTTTCATAACTCATTTTCAAAGAATAAATGGATTTAAAATGATAATATTTTATATTTTCAAAATGAAAAATCTGTCTTATTAAAACAAGTTTCTGTTTTGAAAGAAGAAAACAAAGCCTTAAATGAAAAAGTTAAGGATCTTACAAAAACTGTTTACAAGTTCACTCAAGAAAAGAACAACTTGAATAAACTTCTTGGTATGCAAAAATGTGTTTTTGACAAAACTGGAATTGGTTATAAGCCCAAGTCGAAATAAAAGTTCTTTAGCAACATTTTTATTAAGGCATCATTTAATCATACAAATGCCATTTGCTTTCACTGTTATAAGCATGGGCACGTTGTCACCCACTGTCCACTTAGAAAATTCTCAAATATTTCTGTCAAGAAAGCTTGGGTTCCTAAAGGAACACACCCTCAAGGAACTAGCACAAACGGACCCAAAAACATTTGGGTACTAAAGATCAAAACTTAATTCTCCTTGCAGGTATGTCTCAAATCCTCATTCAAGGAGGGGATGCGGTATCTCGATAGCGTTTGCTCAAGACATATGACAGGCGACCAATCGATGTTTGCATCTCTCAAACTAAAAGATGGCGGATTTGTGACTTTTGGAGACAATAGTAAAGGAAAAATCATAGGAATTGACTGTATTAGTAAAATTCATTCTCTTTCTATTGAAAATGTTTTGCTTGTTGATGGTTTGAAACATAACCTTTTTAGCATAAGCCAACTTTATGACAAAGGCATCAAAGTTGTGTTTGATCATGTTAAGTGTGTTATTGAAAATTCAACCAATAACAAAGTTATTCTTGAAGGTTAAAAACATGAAAATGTTTATACATTTACTCTAGATGATCTTTCTAAGAATGGCACCAAGTGCTTAGCCGCCTTAAGTAACAATAGTTGGTTATGGCATAGAAAACTTGGACATCCACACATGAATTTGATTTCCAAACTTTTGAAAAAAAAATTAGTGATTGGGTTACCTCAAATCAAATTTGAAAAAGACAAAGTGTGTGATGCATGTCAACAAGGCAAACAAATTAGAAGTTCCTTTCATTCTAAAAATGAGATTTCAACTTATAGGCCATTACAACTATTGCATATGGACTTGTTTGGTCCAATAAAGACTTTAAGCCCTAGAGACAAGAGATATGCCTTTGTTATTATTGATGATCTCACCAGATACACTTGGGTTCCATTCTTAACTCATAAGGATGAAACCTTTATCTCTTTTACAAAACTGTCTCGGAGAGTTTAAAATAAAAAAGATTTTCAAATCATAAGTATCCGAAGTGATCATGATAGAGAATTTGAAAACAAAAATTTTAAAAATTTTTGTGATGAAAATGGTATTAACCATAATTTCTCTGCTTCTAGAATCCCTTAACAAAATGGAGTTGTTGAGAGAAAAAATAGAGCATTGGAAGAAATGGCGAGGACCATGCTCTGTGAAGATAATCTACCACAGTACTTTTGGGCCAAGACTGTCAATACTGCTTGTTTTATCATAAACAGAGTTATGATAAGAGTTTCTCTCAAGAAAACTCCATATGAGCTATGGAATGGAAGAAAACCTAACATCAGTTATTTTTGCATCTTTGGGTGCAAATGTTTTGTTTTAAACAACAACAAAAATTTTTTGGATAAGTTCGATGCAAAATCTGATGAAAGTATTTTTCTAGGATATTCTATATCTAGTAAAGCGTATAGAATTTTCAACAAGAGGACTCTAGTTATTGAATAATCTATACATGTTTTTTATGAAACTAACCTTGGTTCTTCAAAGAATTTTTGTAAAGATAACCTGTTAGATATAGAAAAAGGTATTAAAGACATCTTTATCAAATAAAAAGAAGAGCCAAATCAAGAGAAAACTTCAAATTCCCAACAAATTGCAGTCCAACAGAATACTAAAACTACAAATCCAGAAAACTCTGATTTATTAAAATAGTTGAGGTATGCTCATGGTCACCCGAAAGATCTAATCATTGGTGATCCATCACAAGGTATCAAAACTCGTTCCTTTCTACATAATGTTTGTGGTAATTTAGCATTCCTTTCCCAGACTGACCCAAAACATTTTGAGGAAGCCGAAAACGATGAGTTTTGGATCTTAGCTATGCAAGAAGAGTTAAACCAATTTGAAAGAAACAAAGTTTGGACTTTAGTCCCAAGACCTAATGAACACTCCATTATCGGTACAAAATGGGTTTTTAGAAAAAAAAAAAAAAAAAAAAGGGCTATTGATCGTCTATGAAGCGCTTGAATTCCTTCTTTGCCTTGGCTTGCTGAGGCCCGTTCTTTTGCTGCACGTGTTCGTTCGTCCTTAGCTTCAGCGGCGGCCATGGCTTCATAGCGTGCTGCCAATGCAAGGTCTGCTTCCCTTTTGAGTCGCACGACCTTTTCTTCTTTTGTTTCCTTAGGCTTAAATTGTTTGGCCCAGGCTTCTTTTATCCAGAGGAAGTGTTCTTCTACTTTCTAGGAGTTGGCATGAACAGTAGTTACAATGCCTTGGTCATACTTCTTTCGCACTTGATGTAGGATTGCTTTATTGCAATTGACAATGGATGCAATGTTTTCATCCATTGTTTTGCATATGGCTGTCTCGGCATCAGTGACATTTTCCACGTCTCTCCGGAGACATCGATTGGTCTTGTCAAGGTGTTTGACTTTCTCAGATAGGGAAGAAACAGAGTGATTCAAGTCAAAAAGTCTTGGTCGACTTTTACTTGAAAGAGGGTCACTTTGGAGGACAAGGAATTTATCAAGGAAACTACTTTAGAGAGGTCAACAAGGACGGGAGCAGAGGATGATGC
>JAOTRH010000006.1:8032994-8043479 GCA_034768845.1 Heliamphora exappendiculata | reverse complement strand
CGGGGGTGGAGGGCGAGGGTTTTGGTTTTGGGGTGGTGATTTTGGACAGGGATAGCAGTTTTGAGGGTGATTTTGAAATTTCTGTTAAATTGAACGAAAATTATAACGATTGAAATATCTTTAATGTTAAAATTAAACATAATTGAGTGTTACTATAATTTTTAAAATTATCAAAAAATTTTTTATTTTTGTTAGAAACCGTGCGATCAGGGAAATTTACCCTATAACAAAGCATACACGTATAATGTATTTCTGTTGCATCCCACGCGCGCAAATAGATATTTGGAATAAGAAGAACTGCCATTCATCACAGTCCACGATCTATCTAAGTTGTTACAGTTACCTCCGTTGAATTCGTTTGCAGAGTTCGACAAAGCGTTCGTGATTTGAGATCAGATAGAAATCGAGAAAAAAAAAATGATTTGAAACGAAGCAGGGAAAGAAAATACAAAAAAATGGACAAAGAAAATGGAAAAAAATTGCACCAGCCGGGAATCGAACGCGGGTCTGTATCGTGGCAGGATGTTATTCTACCACTAGACCGCTGGTGCTATATAACTTCGATAAATTGCCAACGTGATATGATTTGTGAACACCAATTCTCCAATCCCACATCCAATAAACTGCATCTTCCGTCAAAGCAAGAGATTCCGAAGCGGGAAATGGCGGTTCCCATTTTCAGGTCGCCTTCCATTTCTCTTTCTCACAGATTGTTGTTGCACACGTTATGCGCTCCAAACTGTAGAGTTTCGAGGAAGAGGAATTCGGTTTCTTGCTCTGCTCCATCGGAATTGAATCCTGCTGGGTAAAAAATCCTTTCTTCTCCATTAATTTCGTTCAATCATCCAAGGATGCACACAATCTTTCGTTACATTTCGAAATTAGTTCTGCCTTGGAGAATTCTTGGGTGCTTACAATATCAACTCGGAATACAAATTGTATATGTTAATTTCGTTATTGGCTTTAGCAAATGCGTATTATGGGCTTATCTTGGCTTTGCTCTGCAGTGCTTAATACGTCCATATCCTATCGTGATTGCTCGCGTGATTCGTAGGTGTGGTAGTTGATCTATTTTTTGTGGTCGTAGGTCGGAAGTACGAAGGTCAGAGGTTTCATTTTGTGTTGGAACTCACCTTATTCCACACCCTAACAAGGTAATGCACCTCAGGAACACTCATTTTCAGCAAATTATTAGGTGCTTCCGGAGTATAATGTAAGTGGTGCTACGCCATATTCTCAACAAATAAACTATTGTAACCGACACTACGTGGGTCACCTCTTGATTTTTAATTATTCAATAAAAATAAGTTATTATGTCTCTGCTGAGAAAAATTTGTTCTTAGGATATTAGAAGATAAGAGTACCACTTGGAATTAGCACATGATACTACTTAATAATTACTCCTCATTTTTGCCTTCACATGTTTACTTCCCCGTGAGTTTCATAAGATATACATTGGATAGAATTTAAGACTTGCAATTATTTCCAATTCTGTGTGGAGCTATTTATTTTCCCATTATTAAATGAATACCACATTGGGAATTCATTTTGTTTGTCTTTCTTAAGGTGGACAAAGGTGGGGAGGATGCATTCTTCGTAAGCAGCTATAATGGGGGAGTTATTGCTGTTGCAGATGGTGTCTCTGGGTACAGAGCTTCATTTTAAAATGGCCTCCTATCTGTATTTAACAAATTCAAATTTAAATTACACAGTTTTTCCAAAAATTTGAAGACGAAGGATAAGAAATGTTTTGTATTTACCAAAAATATTCAATTTTTTGTTGCAAGCCATTTGGGAAAAGTTCATGAATGAGATGTAACAATTTTTCAAGTGGTCAGAAATTACTTTTCATTATCTTTGATAGGCTATATTATTCTTTTCATTGTTAGTTCTCTTCATTGTTATTTCATACTTAGTGAATCAATTAATGTTGGCTAGGTGGGCGGAGCAGGATGTTGACCCTTCATTGTTCCCTCGGGAACTAATGAGTAATGCTTCAGATTTTGTTGGGAATGAAGAGGTATTACTATCTTAGAATATGTGAGCTATGATTTCAGCGTTGTAATGTTGGATTTGGGGGTCGTGTATAGTAGGATTCTTTCCAGCCTGACTCTTTGACTGTTTGAGCAATCATTTCTTGCATTACAATTTATGTTATGCATATTTTGTTAGGTAATACACATTGGACTTGTCAACAGGTTAACTATAATCCTCAAGTTCTTCTGAAGAAAGCACATGCTGCGACATCTTCAAGAGGTTCAGCTACTGTGTAGGTTTACGCTTTACTTTAATATGTCAACCAAATAGTTGTCAACACATGTACATACAAATGGAGAGCACCCTTCAGCACTTTGGAATCCCGGCAACCTTACAAAAGTTTTTTTTTTTGGGGTCCAAATCTGGCCTTGAAGAATTGTTGCTATGCTAGAGAGGAATGGGACTCTAAAGATTGCCAATGTTGGAGATTGTGGACTACGGGTTATTCGTAAAGGTAATACCAGAATTATCCCATTTGTCCAACATTGAGCTTTTAATGGTCATCTTGTTTGCCTGTTTATTTTACTCAGTATAGCGAAGTGACATTACTTGGTTACTTGCTGAGACATTAGGCCAAATTATGTTTTCCACGTCTCCACAAGAACATTATTTTGATTGCCCGTACCAGTTGAGCTCAGAGGTGGTTGGTCAAACGTACCTAGATGCCACGGTATGACAGATTCAAACACCTAGTATCCTTTCATATGAGGACTGAAGTTATCTATATTATTGCATCATCTCAAGCACAAAAGACCACAGCTAACAACTTGCTCTCTCAAGTCCAAAGTATGCCTAAGACCTTGCTCTCAAATTGAAGTAGTAACTCGCAAGGACCTTATAGTTATAGGGGTAAAATGGCTCCCTTTTAAATTTGTTCTCATTATTAAGCTTCAGGATTGAAATTTTAAATTAACTCATGAGCTGTATGATTGCTTCTACATTGGGTATTTTTGTTTTTGTTTTTGTTTTTTTAGTTTTTTTTTTTTATGTGGGGAGGGGGGTTATATATGAGTAATCTCATTCCTTTCGATCAGAAAAAATGTCTATTTTATCTGTTCAAAACTTATGGATATATGTATATATACTTGTGTGATTACAACAATTGAACTCCCAAGTTAAAACAATTGCAATGATTTTTTATGGATGACTGCAAAATTTTAGAAGAGCAAAAGATATATATGCGGAAAGATGATATTTCAAGGGTCATTTAATGATTTCAACAAATGCCTACATGTTTTCTAATTTATGTGTGACAGCTAACTAAGATATTTTACTGATTGGTAAGCTTTCTCGTTTATATATGTTATAGATTAATATGGGAGAAAAAAACATCTATAAACTTGCGAAATGGAGAGAAAAAAAAAAAAAAGAAATCTTATTTAAGTTAAATGTATAAAAAACGAGGATTTAAGGGTGTTAGTGAACAATGAGGAGATTAAAGAAAAATAAAAGACCTATTTTGAGAAATTATTAAACAAAAAACATGTAGAAAGATCTAGATGAGAGAAATCTGATAACTCGGATGAAATTAGAGAATATAAATTCTATTGAACAATAAGAAAGTTTTAAATGGAAAGTGCAATGAAAAGATTGAAATCAGGTAAAGTTTTAGTACCAGATGGTGTCCTTGTGGAGGTATAAAAATGCCTAGGCAAAATGGGAGTGTCTTGATTAATAAAATTATTTAATAAAATCATAATAACTAAGAAAATACCCAAAGAGTGGAGAAAGAGTATTCTAGTACCTATATATAAAAATACATGAGATTTTCAAAATTGTAACAACTATAGAGATATTAAGTTGACGAGTCATATGATGAAGTTATGGAAAAGAGTGATTGAACATCGTCTAAGGCTATTAACAACAGTTTCACAGAATCAATTTGGTTTTATGTATGGTAAATCAATTATGAAAGCAATCTACCTACTAAGGAGATTAATAGAGAAGTATAGAGAAAAGAAGAGAGTTTTTCATATGATTTTTATAGACTTAGAAAAGAACTATAATAATGTCTAGAAATATCATATGGTGAGCGTTGGAGAGAAATAGAGTGACATGGGGGTACATTGATGTAATAAAAGACATGTATGATGAAGCTGCCACAACAATTAGATTACCTGCAGGAGAAACAAGTTAAATTCCCGATTGCAGTAAGATTACGCCAAGAATCGGCCTTGTGTCTTTATCTCTTTATCTCTTTATCTTAGATATGGATGAATTGACTAGACATATTTAGAATGAAGTTCTATGGTGTCTGTTGTTTAGTAGTTGATGAGACTATGAGTGGAATTAACACTAAGTTAGAAATGTGAAGATAAGCTTTAGAGTCAAAAGAGTTTCGAGTAAATAGAAACAAAATTGAATATATAAATTATAATTTAAGTATTAATAGGAGTATTAATGGTGAAAAAATAAATATTTAAAACCAAAGGATACCTAAGAGTGAGTATTTTTATTTTCTAGATTCGATTATTAATAAATGTGAAGAGGTTGCAAATAATGTAACCCCTAGAATCAAAGTTGATTGGCTCAAGTGAAGGTGTGTTTTCGGAGTTTATGTGATCAACAGATACCTACCATATTAAAATGAAAATTTTGTAGGACAGCTATTAGACCGGTGATTTTAATGGCACAGAATGTTAGACTACTAAGAAAGATCATATAAACAAGATGTGCGTTACAGAAATGAAAATGTTGAGGTAGATGTGTGGTAAGGTTAGAAAAGATAAAATTGCGATGAAAACTTCGTTGAATTGTAGGAGTCGCACAAATTGAAGACAAGTTGAAAGAAAATAGATTAAATTGGTTTGAACACATACAACGTAAACTAATTTGTGCAGTAGTAAGAAAAAACGACAAGATCATAAATAATGAAAACACTAAGGGGAATGATAGATCTAAATTAACATGAGACGCTGTATTAAAAAAAAGATATAAATCTATTAAAATTAATTGAAAATATGACTCTTAATATAGTAGAATGAAATAAAAATTTTCATGTGACCGATCCCGATTGATTGGGACAAAATGTTAGTTTGGTTTAGTTTGGCTTGGTAGATTAGTAGGGGAGCATGGCGTGTGTTGCTGTTGGCTAGCGGAGAGAAAATTAGTAAGTAGTTAGCTAAGTACTTAGGACTGCAAAACGAACAAAATTACTTGAGTTCAACTTGTATTCAGCTCTTTATATAAAAGGTGATTCAAGGTCAGCTTGTTATGTAAACAAGCAAAGCTTTAAATTATTTTGAAATCCATTAATTGCCTGACCTCAGCTCAATAAGCTTGTATTATACAAAAATCCAAGCTACTCGACCTCAGCTCGATTGGAGCGATTGGCTCAAATGATAAACAAGTCAAACTCGATCAAATTTTGTAACTCATTAATTTTTTTAAAACCAAGCTTGAACAATCCATTATTTGGTGCAACTCGGCTTGTTTACAGTCCTTTATTTATTCTTTTGTCAGAAAGAACTTCCTGATGTGACAACATGTTTCTTTTCCCCAAAACTGGGGAAAGAAGAAAATCATTTGGAAATTTTTTCTTTGAACTGCAGATTCTTAATTAGTTTCCTCATCCTGTGCTCCAGTTCATGACAAACAGCAATTTTTATTCAAATACAGGTTACCAGTGTGCAATTAATGGAGGGAGACACAATTGTGATGGGCTCAGACGGACTTTTCGATAATGTTTTCGACCAGGAAATAACTTCTACAGTGGCCAGATATAGTGACGTTGCCGAGGCTGGTAAATATTCCCCAACTCGCTTCTTCTGCAATATAAATTTGGAAACTCAGGTGTCTTAATTTCTAACTGCTAGGCATGTGGAGCCGGGTTTTTTTCATTTTTTTTGTTATTTTTGGGAGCTTGACACGTGAACCGACCTGTTTTAAAAAGTATATATATTCTACTGGTTCTGGTAATGGTTTTGTAATAGTGAAATCGCCACTACTCTGTGAACGTAATTTTAATTTTGGGTGAACCACGTAAATCTTGCGTTACTCTCTTTGTTATTATTTTTTGTTTTTCTGCCATAACACCGCAATTTGGTTCTCATGCTAGCAAAGGCATTAGCTAATTTGGCTCACAATCATTCAAAGGATTCCAGCTTTGATTCCCCATATTCCTCTGAGGCCAGAAACAGGGTAAGTAAAAGCAGTGCAGAATAGAAACCCTTCTTGTCATTCATTCGTTTCTGCGTATTTTTGGATCTGATGACAGGCAAATTCGTGTTGGTTTCCTTCATGTGTAGGGCTACGATGTTCCTTTGTGGAAGAAAGTTCTTGGTATGAAGTTGACAGGCACGTTTTATTGAAAAAAATCCTCCTTAATAATGCCCTTATTCTTCTGATTCATATGGCTTAACTAAGGAGTGTCTTCTTGCGCAGGTGGAAAGCTTGACGATATTACTGTGATTGTTGGACAGGTAGTTATAAGCGAGTGAAACATTCACTATCGGTTGTTAGATGACTTCCTGTTAAAATATTATTCCATTAAGTTTAAGGATCCTTCGCATGCAATTGGGGGGTATTGTTTTGTTATTTCTCGATGATTTCCTCTCACAAATCCTTAACCTCACTACCTTCTTCCCCACATCTAGTGGGCCTTCCGTTGCCGCCAGTCGCCCCTCTCTCATTCCCCTTTTCTGCACCTACCGCCAAAAATTTATTCAATAGTTTCGAAATACCATGTGTCATTGTTTACATAATATTTGTATTTAATGATATAACATAAAATACTTTTGAGTGGAACAATACCAGCCCACCTTTGTTGGGTGGATGAAAGATAAAAATAACCCACTTAATATGGGTCGAACATTTTCATTTATTGGAAGCACCACGTGAAATTGCCTTCATACTTCTTTTAGAGTAGCTTATAATTTTTTTCTGTCGCCACTTCGCCATAGCTACCCCACTCTCTCCCATTTTCCTCTCTTTGAGTTGCAACCTTCCTGCCATATTCTCGGGATAAAATCTATTATGAATTTCTTTTAGTGTACTCAATCTTATAAATTTCGGTCATGATATGCATGATAAGATAAGAAAGATAAGCAACACTTAGGATTCGTATTTTTTTTTTAATATCATAGGATAGCGGAAGAAACCATGTATATAAGTAACACTTAGGCTTCACATGTTTTTTTAATATCATAGGATAGTGAATGAAATTATGTATATCATCTTATTTATTTAATATTTATATAATATTTGGTTAAAGTGGGAAAAAGTATTAAATATTAGTTGAATAATTATTAATTAATCATTAGAAAGGAATAATGATAATCCGGGGAAGGAGCAAATAATCTGAGGAGGGGTGGGATTAAGATTGGACTATTATTTCGTTAAATTCAGTGAATCAAACGAGCAACTTAAAAAAGACATTATGAAAATATGAGTTTTCACATGTTTTTTAAAGTTGAGTTCAATTCTTAATAGGAATTATTAGTCCTTAACGCCAATCACATGCAACAATTAAAGAGGCCTAACGTGGATTTCATAGCCTTAGTAGAGTCCATTACCATTGATTATCCCCAAAATCAAACAAGTTACATCCCATCCCACAAGTAACCATGAAAACAAGGAAAATACAAAATAAAAGGAGGTAGCTTAATGATATTTGTGTTAAAGCAAATTAGATGTGATTTTTACGTACACTTAATGATATTTGATTAATTTTATTTTTTAAACAAATAATTTATACATTAAGAACAATAAAATAAATTGTTTAAATTATTAAAATAATAAACTGAACAAGACTGGTCACTGGAGATAAGCTTGTTCCAAATAAAAATTCTATACGAGCTTAAAGTCTTTAGAAAATGGCATTTAGGTCATCTATATTCCCCACATGGACATTTGATGGGGGGGGGGTAGGAACGTGAAGTTGAACAATTTTAACAAGAGATTAAAGTCAATTAGAAGCACGTAGCCAGCCACATTCCATCGCCTCCTCTTTCTCTTAGAAAACAAAAAACAAAATAAAAAAAATACAAAATCACACAAAATACAAAATTTACATAGTTTATATAAAACTAAAGCAATTAGAATCACATATACCAGTCAAATTCCGCCACCCCTCCCTCTCTCTCTCTCTCTCTCTCTCAAAAAATAAAAAATAGGGTTGGGTGATGAGTGGAACTCCGATAAACCAAGTCCACGCACCTAACACCTCTCTCTGGGGCTCGAGGCAATGCTTCCTAACAAAAAGGCGGATTCAGTTCAGATTGTGTTCAACTGGAAAAGCAGACCTAAAATTAATCACACGAACTCGTCTAACTAATCCACTTCCTTTGAAATTTATGATAAATTATTCGTATTAACTTAGAGCGTTAAGCCATGAGAGTTAAAACCATTTGGACAAGAAAAACTAAAGGGACATTCATGAATTAATCCCTAGTTTTGATGAAACAAATGATGCACGACGATGCATAGACATCAAAAATTGATTCATCATACCTAATAATAGCTGTTAAATTGTGCGAAGTTTGATAAATACTATCTATATATACATCAACAGAGCAATAGTTAGACAATTAAATTATATGCATGATTGTAATTTAGGATAATTTTGATATAATATATTCATTTTTTGTCACGGCGAAACTGTACAATTTCTGTGAACTGTAGTCTTAATTGAGTGAACTACGTAAATTGTGTATATTGCTTTCGCTCTTAATTTGTTCTTTTTTATGTCTTCGTCTCTCATTGATCCTGCGTTGGGTTTTCTATAACCATAACAATATCAACAATTATTAAAAAAATATTTTAAGCATAGTTTTGGAATTTGTAAACCTAGGTATATATTGGCCTTGTTTTGGCTAAATTTCATAACTTTTGCATATTTTTTGGTTTTTTTGAGTTTTTTTTAATCTTTTGACTATAATTTTTTATTTTTTCAAATTGTTTCATTGAGATCAATCGAAAAAAGTATAAAATTTGATTAAAAGATAAAAAAGTTCACTAGAAACAAAAATAAACAACATAAAATAAACAAATAAATAATTATTCCAAATAGGGCCATAATTTATGTAATCAAATCAGGATACATATCGTGTATCGTTTTTGTGATTTTATGTATCGTGTATCGTATCGCAAATCATAAAATACGATAAATTAATTAAATGTATATCGATAAAATAATTATCATAACATAAAATTTTAAAGATAAGTTATTTTAGTACAAATCTATTACATATAACCAAAATAAAGTTAAAAATACCAAATTTCAACTCTTCAATCACATTAGATGTGAAAAAAATAATTACTACAATTTAAAAAGAAAAATGTCTCAAGCAATTGGGCTAATATCAAAGTTGAAATATCTCAATAAAAAAAAAGATAATGCCCAAATATTGGTGGAACAATAATTTCAAAGTCCAAATCCAAAAATACCAAATTCCATCTTCAACCATATTAGATGTGAAAAAAATAATTATTATAATTCATAAAAAAAAGTATCAATATCAAAGTTCTCAATAAAAATAGGCGTTCATATATTAGTGAGGAATAATTTCAAAGTCCCAATTCAATAAAAAAAGATAGTGTGTGAACTTAGATGAGAAGAAATTGATTTGCGAGAAAGCCACTGTTACGTGGTTGTAAGACTCGAAATTTGCAAGTTGCAAATACAAAGCAAAGAGGAGAGGATGAGGTTGACCCGCCGCATATTGCAATAGCAAATCAGATTTAAAATATCTTGTTCCAAAAAAAAGCCTCAGACAATGACGACTTCAATTTGATCGAGAAATATGGTTCGACAAAACCCTAGTTGCTTAGACGATTTTGATACGAACAAGCAAACCATAATTGATGCAACTTCAATTTTTCAACTTCGATCTTGACTTCAAATCTCGATTCCAATTAATTAGCTTCAAGCCTCCAACAACCCCAAGTAACAAGTTGCAAATGAGATTGAGAAGCTATGAAGTATGAAAAAAGTTAGATTTTTCAGTAAAATAGAAAATCGTGCAGTATAAAAAGTATTGCGATTTCTAAAAAAGTCACACGATACAAGTTTGTAGCCTACGATTTCTGAGCAACTGCGATACGTTTAATGATTCGTATAGTTTTACATGCGATACGCTACGTGTCGTGCAATACGTATTGTGTATCGCGCGATTTCTATTTACTTCCATCTCTCAATAATTTTGCTTAATCCTGGTGTTGGGACAATATTGATTGGCCTGAGATTCTTTTGTTTTGAAAATCTTATATTCCTCTCTTGTAGGGGTGTAATTTGGGCCCGGCCCGGGTCCGGCGGGTTCCTGTCGAATCTTTTGGCCGAGCTTGGCCGGGCTTTTTTTTTCGGAGGTTAGCCCAGCCCTTAGGAGTAAAGGGCTCGAACTCAGGCCGCAGGCCCGGGCTTTGGACGGGCTTTTTAAAATTTAATTTGTATTTTTTTGTTACTTTTATAGTTATTTAGTTTATAAATTTATAATATAATATTAATTTACT
>JAOTRH010000006.1:8006870-8020324 GCA_034768845.1 Heliamphora exappendiculata | reverse complement strand
ATCCAACGGTTTAAAAAATTCTTCAACTCCTATCTATGTTTTATCCTATTTTACAAAACAAGATACAAATAGTACCACTGTATATATAAACTCATTTAATATCCAGTGAAACCCATGTGTAGTTTATCCCTCCTATTCCCCTAATCCAAACCGACACATCAAACATGGTCAAATAAAGGGGTTTCTCTATTAGATAACTGGACTTTAATAAGGGGGGATGCAATATGTTCTTTGGTGTTTAGGTCTATACAAGATTGGGAGGTGGGGTCAACTAGGGAGTTGTTTAGGCAATGTTTGGGTTCCTTTTATTGCTTAAAGTCAACTTTTAAGCTATTCTGCTTTATATCCCAACAAAACTCACTAATTTTTTTTCACTTCCAAAAAGGCTATTAAATGAAAAAACTATAACACCCTTAATAACAAAAGTCAACTCTATTCCCAAAAAGTTTTTTTAAAAGAAAAAAATTATCCCAAACATTACAGCTTAATAAAGCAAAAAGTTCAGACTTATTAGACAATTCAACAAAGAATGGTCCCCTCATTGAAATTTGCCGTAAGAAAAGAGGAATCCATAAGGATTCAAAACAATGAAAATTAAAAAAAGAAAAAAGAAGAAAAAGAAGTAGAAAACGAAAAAGAGAGAGAGAAAAGAAAATCCTGTGGGAAAGGGAGAAACATCAAAGTGAGTTATGACATATAAATGGGAAGATGAGATGATAATTGGCGAAGGATATTTATGAGATTAGGTTTAATTTCCTATCTTTTTTTTTACCAAAGAAAAAATAAGTCAAACCTCTAAAAAGCCTAGTCTTTTAGACATTCCGACCTGGCTCTTAATCTTTTAATATGGTGCACCATTTTAGTGGGAACGACTAATGGTCCAGTCTGAATGAAAGCATTTAATGATAACCTTATAATGGCATATTTCCATTAATTGCTTCTAGAGCAAAAGTAAGGGAGAAGTTACTTTCCATGGGAACAAGTATTGCTTCCAAAATCCCTATTCTTCTCCACCTACAAAATTTGTTCTTTTCTTTGGCTTCATTTCTATTCAAAAATATCAACAAATATAGCTATTTTGGACATTGATATAACTAATCACTTTTATAAGGTCGCTTTCTTTGACTAGAGGCCATAGAAGTGGATTAGTGTCTAATGTGTGTAAGAGAACAGGTGTAACATCCCGAGTTTTGAAGTTATTTTGTAATGGAAAAAAATTATTAAGTCTTAGTTGTATATAAAAAGAAATTATAAATAATTTTAAATTTTTGAATTTGTTTTGATAAGATAAAAGAAGATGGAGTGACAGAGTTTGAGTATAAAGTTTTTAGAAGTTGTTGAGTGATAAAAGAAATGGGACGTGTTTGGGATAATTTGACTGATTAATCGAAATATTTTAATATGTTATCGTTCAAATCTAGACCGAGATAATCAATGGTCTTGATGTCATTAAATACTGAGTATAGAATAAAATTAAATACAAAAATGTTATTCGATAAATCGACGATGAAAATAAACTCTATTATAATATTTTAATATGTTATTATTTTAGTGGAGTATAGGGTAATTAATGGTCTTGATTGTACTAATTATTATATATTAAATATAAATTAAATTTCATCAAGAATAAAAAAATAAAGCGCAACCGAAATTTCAGTAAGAGGAATCGGTAAGCACTAGATTATTGTGAAAAAGATAATGTCACGGCAGCAACGGCTGGATTTTTTCTAGAGGCCAAAGATTGAAATTTTAATCTAAGTGTGATAAGGTTTATACTCTGTGTGTGTACACACACACACACGCATATATATATATATATATATATATATAAATAAATGATGTAAGTTTACATGAATATAAACAATCAACGGCGAAATATAATACAAGTATCATCATATTTTAATATGTTATTGTTCGAATCCAAATTAGAATAACCAATGGTTTTGATTAAACTAAATATTATATACTAAATATAATTTAAATATTATTAGATATTATATAACAATAATTTTAAAAAATTAGTACAAACGAAATATTAAAAGGGGTAAGGATAGTATTTAAATGTTATTTGAGTTTGTGTTAATTAATATTAGATTTTTATATTTGCATAATTAAAGTCGATTAATTTTCTTTGCAAATGGTACATTCTACGGATTCTAGACAAATGGTTTAGCATATTATATATTTTCTAAAATCACCCACGTCCCCAAATGGTTTTAGAAAGACAAAAGAAAATTTTAAAAATTCATTTTATATAAAAATATATAAACATTTGAGATAATTACACTTACCTCCCATGAGAATTAAGTTTATTACAGAGACCTCCCCTGTGATCTCTAAAATTATACTAACCTCCCCTGAGATTTAATTTTAACATCAATTCCACCCCAACTGTTAAAATTTTCGTTGAAATTTAACGAAACTGCTGCTCCTCCCACCCAAAAATCACAATTCCCACTCCAAAACCACCATTCAAACCACTTTTTCCCCCCAAAACCACCATTTTCACCCCAAAACCACCCTTCCCAAAACCACCATTGCGTTGAAATTTGGGGTGAAAATTGTGATTTTGGGGAGAAAAGGTGGTTTGAATGGTAGTTTTAGGGTGAAAAATGTGATTTTGGGGTGGGAGGGGCAGTTTCCGTTAAATTTCAATTGATATTAAAATTAAATCTCATGGAAGATTTGTATAATTTCATAGACCACATGGGAGGTCTTTGTAATAAGCTTAAATCTCAGGTGAGGTAAGTGTAATTATCCCTAAATATTTAATGTAAATTTCATGGCATAAAAATTATTTGTGACTCATTCAAATGTTACATGGAGTTTCTCATACACCTTTTGTAGTGCACAACTTATAAGATTCTATTTTGAGACCATGTTGAAAGTCCCGATGACACACCCTCTACGAAGGTGACTCTAGCTGTTGGGGAAAAGGTCATAGCCTTGCAACAGTGCTGACTCTAGTGCGATTATATTTTGGGACTGTGTTAAAAGTCCAAGGGGCGCGCCCTCTATGGAGGTGACTGTGGTCGGTAGGAAAAAGGCAACGGCCTTGTGACCATGCTGACTCTAGTGCACAACAATTTTAAGGAAAAGACTTGATTCAGGTGACTTTAAATTTGTTCACCTTAGAGAAGAGAATTCAGGCGCCATCCTGTAGTGATTTTAAGTTCGATGTTGGATCCAACGAGCCAAGGATGCCCCGAGATTTATGTATATGTGGCATATGATACTTATTTTCGTTATGGTTCCTATGGATTATAGATTATCATGTTGTCACCACCATCGTGGTGCTAATTCTTTTAGACATGACATATTGATTACCCATTTTGATTATGAGCTCCTGTGAATTTATATATTACACTGAAAACATGAATGTTGATAAAAAAAAACATGATTTGTGATACCACATAGTTTTATCCCCGCTTATTATATGCTATGATTATGTTTCAATTATAGATATTTTAAATATCTCATTTTAAAACTGTATTCTACTATGTATATTTACCATTTACTGAACCACCAGTTAACGGTGTTTTTAACATTTCTCAGGTGATTGATAAAAAGGCTATTGAGGATTCTATGTGTCTTGGGACCCGCTACCAGTAACCTCTTAGGATTCATTCTGAATGACTTTGATATACTATTGTTTTTAGTGAATATTTAACAATTGGGTTTGATTATTATTTTAATGGATTTTTTGTACCCCACGAATATTCAATATGACTTGAATAATAGTTTTACTAAATTTTTAACATATACCAGCACTTTACATTTTTCATAGTATTTTGTTTTGCTTTAGGCTTTCGTGGTCCATTGGGCCCAGTACCGTAGTCCACGGCCGATCATGTCTTTGGATTTAGGGGATGACAACAGGGGAGTGTATAAACCATCTTTTACTGCATTGTTATGTGGCTCCAAATATTTGGGATTGTTACTTTGTGTTTGTTGTTGCACAAGTAATGACAAGGTCGGTGAATGACCTTTTGTTACTGAGAAAGGAGATGTGCGAGGGGAGGCAAAAAGATAGCTTGGGTGGTAACTTTTTTATGTAGGCCTTGTTTGTCAGTCTAGCATTTAAGTCGAGCTTTTCGCTTTTTTAGAGCTTTAAGCAAAAAGATTAAAAGGTGGCTTTAAGCTATGAGCCAAACAAGGCCTTAATATGTGGTTTGGCTTGAGAGTAATGAAATGCAAACATTGAAGGGAGAAAAGGTTCAAGCCATGCTTTGAAAGGGATGCAGTTAATATCTTATTTTTGCGGACCCTAGCAAGAAAAATTGCAACAAAAAGGCGCGAATGCTGGAGAGAAATGAATTGCAAATCATTTGAAGGGGGAAAAAACATTGATTTGTGCTTTGAAAGGAATATTTTATTTTTGTAGACAGTAACCAGATAGATTACAACAAAAAGGGTACAAGATGCAATACTTTTTTTTTTAGAAGCAACAAAAATACACCACCATTATCCCATAGGACAGGGGATGACTCTGATGCGGTACATTGACTAGTAGAATGAAGCCTCAACTAACATTCTGAAAGTAATTGGATCAATGACAATATTGGTATTACCTAAAGGAACTTACACATGATTGCCAAAAAACCCATTCCTTCCATGCATCTACTATAGTTAGATTAGAATTTAATCTGTATCTCGGCAACAATAAAAGAACAATAATGTAATATGGATGGAGGCCAGTTGATTTACCTGGCACCATATGCAGGAGGGGCCTTCGGAGCAGACATCTCTGCCATCGCGACACTTATCTTATAACCCCTAATATCATGACCTGATATACAAAATTATGCCAAGTGTTTAAAAAGAAAATAATAGCCTCAACTCTAAGTTCAGAAAATTTAACTTATAAGCATACCACTATAAAAACTGCCAGCACAATGTGCTGCAGATGGATCCTCATAAGATAGAACTGCATCTCCTTTGTTGTTTCCCTGCTCATCTGTGTATATTTTAATATTCCAAGGCCATTGGTCCTTATAGCCTCGCTTTTGCTTGATTCTTCCAACCTAAGAAATAATGATAAACATTAGCATTAAGAAAAACATCAACTTAACATTAACTGAATGTAATAACTACGTTCTAGTCATTCTACTTCACAACTGCCTAAAAAAATAATGTACACAACTACCTTTACTCATACCAATGATTAGAAAGAACATATACGTTTCCTAATTGTTTATCTATTGGAACAACACACTACTGCTATCCAATTATCAAAATATTACCACAAAATGTGAAAAGGGCCTACAGGCTAATAATCTACAAAGGAAGCAGTCGTACTTGACAGGCAAATAAGAAGACACATGATTTTTTACAAAATAAATATCTAAGAAAATTCACAAAATGAAAGATCCATTAAACCCAATGGATGGTTCCTCTGGACCACTTCTAAATTCCATAAACCATTGCAAAATAAAATTTGGAATGCATTTAATGTAAAAGGTAAAACGAGTTAAATTGCTAATTACTTGTCCAATGCCTCCAAAAAGGTCTCTCAATTCCTCAGTAGTCACATCTGGAGGCAAATTTGAGATGTATATTCTTGAGTTGTCACAGGAATTTTTCCCACAATTGTCATCACATTGCTTCACCTTCACAGGAGCCTCAACAGTAGAACTGCCATAACCACCTCCAGAGTTACGTGGCCCACCACCATACCCACCATCATATCCACCACGTCCACCACCACGTCCACCATTACGGGCATCGCCTATAGCATCACCAGCATAGCCACCAGGGGCACCACCATATGATGGAGGATATGAATTAGGCGCACCAGCATAGCTTGTAGGTGGAGGAACTGCATCAGTTCCATAATTAGGGTTCCCACCATAAGCGGTTGGAGGTAGTAAGTAATTGCCTCCTGGACCACCATAAGATGGGGGTGCAAGCGGAGGCATCTGACCGTGACCACCATTATCTCTTCCTTGATTACCGCCAAAAGAGCCACCTCTACTACCTCCACCACTTCCACCATCATAATTACTGCCTCTTCCACCTCTATTACCACCAGGTCCCGCACCACTTCCTCCTCTATAACTGCCACCACCACTGCCGCCACGATCTCCAGGACCAGCAGGAGAGGATGCACCGCACTTGTTGCACTCAACTCTTCTTGCAAAATTCAGATTCCCACAGCTACAACAACATGTAGAAGCTTTAATAACATATATCCACAGAAGTAACCACCAAAAGAAAGCACTTACCCTTTGGGGGATCTGTTTGTTCAAAAGGAAAATATTCGAAGGAAAGATTTTACTAAGAAAGTGAAAATTTTCATGGCCAGCTAGAAGTTATTTAAGATCAATTAACATCTTTGCAAGAGATTTTTAATAAATACCGTTCAATTTATTTTATTTCATTTTTTTGGAGAACTATCTCCAACAACAAACCAAAACAGTCAGCTTAAGGTAAATAAACTGACACGACCTGAACAAAGTACCAAAACTATAAATTAGAATCTGCACAGCAATAGCAGATCCACAAGGGGAATAAATTACCTTGGATTGGGGCAACGCCAATCGCCTTCCCTGCCGCTTCCACCACCACGGCCGCCCCCTCTATTTCCACCATCTCCACCTCGACCGCCACGATCTCCTCCTTGATATCCACCGCCCCCGCCGCCTGCAAATCCAAGACAAAAAAAAGCGAATAAATTACATGTACGCAAACAGAAAAAGAACACCGATTACAATCACGAGAATCCCAAAACTATGATCTGATAAACAATCACAGTGCGATAAGCAATAGTAAGAGAAACAAGTACCTCGATTTTGTGAATTACCACGATATCCACCTCCTCCTCCTGTTCCACCAGCACCACCTCGAACGCCGCCCCCGCCTGCACCTCCACGATAACCTCCACCGCCACCAGCACCGTATCCTCCACCGTCCATACCTCCGTATCCGCCTCCGATATTACCGCCATATCCTCCCCCACCGCTACCACCAAACCCTCCGCCTCCACCGCCATGATTTCCACCGCCGGCACCACCGTAGCCTCCTCCCGAGGGCGGGATAGAAGATCCGTCGCCTTCTTGACTGTACATATCAGATATCTTCTAGGTTTCTCTAGGGTTTCTTCTCTTTCCTGAGAGTGAGAGAGACAAATGTCGACCAGAAAAAAGGACCGGGTAAGCTGTAATTAAAGGCCGACTCGAGCGATCCCTGTTTATTTATTCCTTCGGAAACCTGCGTCCTAATTTTTGCAGATATTAGTGTATTTAAATTATTAGTAAATAAAATAATATAAATTAAATTATTAATATAATATTTTTTGTGTTAAATGATATTTAATTAAGAGTAAAATAATTTAAAAATAAATAATATTATTTAATTTGACATAATTTTAATAAAATTAAAAATTTTATTATATAAAAATAATTAAAATAGTTTTGAAACTAATTAATTCATCTTATATATATATATATATATATGAGTGAATAATTCCACGCATATTGATAACTTGAACTATATTGGATTGGATTAATGGTGAGATGGAATTAGTAATGAGGTTGATTAATTTTTTTGTATTTAAATTAAATATGATTAAATAACGGACTAGATAATCATTTATCTTTGTATTAAGTTACTTTATTTTAAAATTAACTTAAATAAATTAATAAGTTAAATTTTATGTTATTGTTAAATTCTATATTATTTATTTTAATATTTTAATATTTTAATATTTTTTATTATTTTTTAGGAATAATTACACTTATTTTTCATGAGATTTAAGCTTATTACAGGTATCTCCCATGTAATCTCTAAAATTATACTAACCTCCCATGAAGTTTAATTTTAATATCAATTGCATCCTAACTGTTAAAATTTTTGTTAAAATTTAACGAAAATTGTCCATCCCACCCCAAAATCACCCTCCAAAATTATCATTTTCACCCCTAAATCACCATTCAAACCATATTTTTCCCCTAAAAAAAATTACCCTTTCCATCCCAAATTTCAACGGAACGGTGATTTTGGGAATGGTGATTTTGAGGTGGGAATTGTGATTTTGATAGAGAAATGTAATTTGAATGGTGGTTTTGGAGTGAAAATTGTGATTTTAGGGTGGGAATGGGATTTTCGTTAAATTTTAACGAAAATTTTAACAGTTGAGGTTGCAATTGATGTTAAAAATTAAATCTCAGTGAAGGTTAGTGTAATTTCATATACCACAAGAGAGGTCCTGTAATAAATTTAAACCTCATGAGAGGTAAGTATAATTATTCGTATTTTTTAAAAATTTTAAATTCACTCCTTAATTCAATCTTTTCTAATTTCACCCTCTCCTCACTAATTATTCCTTATTTGGCGGATTAATAGTTCGTCGGAACTATTAGTCCAAATACTTAACCAATGCGGTATTAGACTATATTCCGAACGAATAATTTAGATAGCCAAACAAACATGGCCTAAGTTAATTGGGAGTTTCCTATACCCTCAAAGTGGTTGCACAATAACAGTATATATGCAAAGCTTTGCTTGGTTATTGCTTTATAAGACGATTTTAAGTTTTTTAGTTTAAAGTTTTAAAAAGTTACTCTTCGTTTAGCAACATCGAATCTGATTGACTCACACTTTTTAGTTTTTTTTTTAAACATAATTAAAAAAAAAACAACATAATCAGTTTGAAAAAAAATTTAAAAAATCAAATCAAAAGACTAATACTTTATTTAAACTTTTATCACGTTCAAAAATATAATAATATTTCTACTTGATACTTATTTATAGCCAATACTAATAATATAATCGTTATAGTAGAAGGGCAATATTTTTTAATTTAAACAAAAAAATTTTTTTTAAAAAGCTATGTTTTTGCTCAATCAATTAATTCCAAAATAAATTAGCTTTAAAACTAATATATCAAGCAATTTACTTTAAATTTAATTTAGTTTTGACTAAAAAAATAAATAAATAAATAAACTTTTATGCTAATCAGGCTATTAAGCTTTCAACCTATTTACTTATTAACACAAATTACTTTTATGTATTTTTTAAAAATATTATAACTTTTATTATATATATTTATTTTTTATAGAAATTAAATTTTTAAAAATTACCTATCCAAGCCTATCAAACAAGAGTTGTGTTGAATATGAAATTATGTATACATAAACAAAAAATATATAATAATGTTTATTTGGCTTAAAGCCATTTAACTTATTATTCTATTGCATTTTTTTTTACTTAAAGTTGCTTTAAAGTAAATAAGTTTTTAGCTTTAATACTATCTAAAATTTTAATCAAACGAACTTTTTATTTTTGACTTAAATACTTTAACAAAAAAAAACTTTAAAATTCAACCTAATTACCAAACAGACCTAAGATTATACAAACTCCTGTTAGCGGTATCTTTTTTTATATCAAATTGTATTATTTTGTATAACAAAAAAAAGTTATGTTTTATTTTTTAATAAAGTTGTTTTATTTTTTATAAATGAATTTGTAGAGGATAAGGAATGGAATCTACTGTCCCGTTCAAGTTGATTGAAATGTCAGGGATAGATTTCACGTGTGCGCCTGCACAAGATAGGGGTGAGATGCCCGCCGGTAATTTTATACCGGTGGACCCTCCGACGATCAAGTCAAGTAAGGGTTTTAGAGAAAGAACAACTTGAGAGAGTAATTTGGTAGAATTTTTCTCGTGTAAAGAGAGCATGCATTTGTCTTTGAGTGGGTTAGTTATTTATAGAAAAAAATATACTTGTCCCGCTTTTGAAATTCGACCAGACTCGAACAGATCAAGTTGTACCCCTTTTTTATGATCTATATACAACTGTGAATCTGATGGTGACTTATCAGTGCCATCATTACATTTTTCTACAAGTTCTTTTGTCATATCAAGCTTTCTATCAATACTCAGACCTAGTCTTGACTAAGTCAACTCTCTTTAACACTTTAGCCATAGAGTTGGTCTAGTTGTTACTGATCTCTTATCACGAGTTCTCCTCTTTTGATATGCGCATCATGGGGCACGGATTTTAAGTATCAACCCTCGAGCTTGGCTTTAGGGATCGTATAGCTCATTTTGCTCGGTCATGAGTGTCGAATAATCCTCTTTGATGCCAACCACTTCTTCTTGGTTGGGATTGAATCCCTTCGGAGCTCGGGCCATGCCACTGCTCAGTTCACTTGCAATGAGGTCTTTAGAACTCACAAGCATTGTTCACGTGTGCTTGGCTTAAAACCCAAACCGGGGCATATACGTCGAGGTATTATATTATACGGCATTCTACGCGTGCGACGTGACGTGACGTGATCGGGTTTGTCCTTTCACATATTTAATGTTTTCATGTATAAAATGATAATAATGTACTCAATAGAAAATAGTTTTTTTTAAATGCAAAGAAACTAAAAAAAAACTCAAGAGTTTAAAAATAAAAAAGTAAAGACATATTAAACTTTTTAACAAAATTACAAAAACTATTCCAGGCAATCTTAAAAAATTAAAAGTCAAATTACTCTAAACAATTTTAACTTATTTATCATATTCTTTTTTCAAAATTTAAAATGGTCTTTAAGACATTTCCAATGGTGTTATATTCAATTACCGAACTATGTGTTTGTTTGAATGTCTACAAAATTTAATTTTTATGAAATTTAACTTTTTTAGAAAAAAAAAGGAGAATAAAAAAATTAAATTGTTTGAAATAATTTTTTGTAGTAATTTTTTATTTTTGTTTATTTTTTTATTTTTATTAAAATGTCTAAAATGTCTTTACTTTTAGCTTTTAAGCTATAGTGTTTAGAATGTTTGCACGATTTTTTATTTTTGTGAGTAGAGTTAACTTTTTTTTAGTAAGAGTACCATAGTAATTTTGTTTGAAAAAAAGTTAGGATGTTTGGGATTTATAATGGTCTTTTTTTTTAGATTAAGAGATGAAAAAAAATTAATTAGTTTTTTTTAACCAAATAGTGTAGCTTAAAAAATTATTTTTTTGTAAAAAAAATGATTTAAAAACTATTTCAAACCGGCGTAATGCACGCGGTAATTTTCCTTAAATATTTAGATTAATTTACAAATTCAATTCAAAAAACCCTTTTTCGTGGCATCGTAATCATGTACACGTGGTTTGTAGTTCCATTGTAGTAAACTTTTGAAAAAAATAATTATATAATTTATTTCAAGGCTTCTTTGGATGGCATGAATATTTAAGTAAATGAAAATGTGAGTTATAATTTTTCACAATTCATGCCTTTGAGATGAATATAAGAAAACAATGCCTGATTACATATCAAAGTCAAAATTATATTCTTAAATTAAGTAGGAATATCTCACCCCCACAACAATTTTTACATTTTAATCTCAAACCATTAAATAAAATATGAACCCTAATAGAGAATTTTATCAGGGTTCAATCTCAATCCATGAAATAAAATATGAACCCTTCTATGTGTGTAAATCTCTAATAGAGAATTTTATGCATAAAAGTGCCTTCAATTTGATTATTTCATCTGTATCATCCCTTGTAATAATTATATTCTCAAATAAATTAAAACAACTCTTGCTAGATACAATACATTTTACAAATAATAATGAATCAACAAAATTTCTTAAAATCCGTTGTTCATAAAAAACTAACTACGATTTGCATATCATGCTCAATATAGTTGATTGAGATAAAAAAAGAACTATGTTCGGCTTACACACCAACTCTTTTTGATTTTTTTGCGCCGCGTACAAGAGTCATGTACACTCATTTTTTAGTTTTTCATGTAAAAAGTATTTTTTACATCTATTTAAAACTACTCTCAATTACAATTGATAGGAAGGAATAAAAGCAATTGTGTTAGTTTTTGCAACTAGAGCAAATAACTCCTTGTAATTCACGCCATGAGTTTGAGTGAATCTATTGGCAAATGGTTATACTTAATTATATATATCCATTTACCGATTTATATAATTTTGGCAGCAGTACAACTTTTCAAGTGTTATTTCGATCTAGAGTAAGAAGCTCTTCGCCACTTTTTTCCAAATTTAAATAATTATTAACTTTTTAAAAGCTAGTACGCTCATTAATGATATAGCTTAAGAAAACACAATATAAACGAGATACAGTAATATACACAAATGTTTTTAAAAAATATATTTTGATTCGATACTGGTGATCCCATAAACAAATACATATTCGTTCGTTAACTTTCATCTCGAAACTATAGATTGTGTGTTGTAAGCAACTATATCAAAGCATGTATCACACAATCTGAAACATTAAATATAAGTAGAGTTTATGTGAATTTTGTTAAAAAATTACAATAAAAGTAAAAAATTAAAGTAAACAATGGAACAATTTCATCAATGGTTGCAGATGTGTCGTCGACATTCTCCTTAAGAGTATTTTCACGTCCCTCAGGATTGGTCATTCGGTGCAGAAGAATGACGGCAAAATACTCTCTAGAATTTACAACAAATTTAATGTATGAGTGCACTCTCAATACAAAAAATATAAGAAAATCTGTTTGATAATCGTGTTCAAGAGAAAAAGAGATGAGAGAATATCTTTATCTGTATTAATCAAGAGATAAGAGGTTCCTCAATTTACAGAGTCAGAAGATACGGTAAAAAAGGAATCTAGAATGAATTAAGCTCTAATCAAGCAATTAAAACGGTCAAATTTAATGGCAAAAATAAAAAATCGAAATTCTGTAGTTAATTAATTGTCTTGATTGGTGGCAATTAAAACATAATTTGTGCAATCAAATTTTCTGCAAAGATCATTAGTAACTTAATTTGTGAAAAGATACAAAAAGAAAAGCTTGAAAGGTGGCACGAATTTTGAATAAAAAAATTGTCAATTAAATAAAACTTTAATTAGATATTTTGCAAAAACAGGCCAAATATTGCACACACCCGCGAGACTCGAAACCGGTGATTTGCACCCTTACGTGCGTAACTCGCAATGTAGACCCAATTAATTGATTTTCGGGCCAAGTTTTAGAAATGGTTGGACTTAAACCCAGTCTCGTGTGCGCGATGGTCTGCCTTGATCAACCCACATACACAACTTAATGAAAGTGTGGATAAATATATAAAGCTTTAAAAGGCTTATATTTTTCTAATGTGTGGCAACTTTTTCTTATTTTAACATCAAAACTAACAAATTCCTCCTATCAATACTTGTAATTGCGTCGGATCATTTGCTAAATTAGTATAATAAATTAAGTTGATTATCGTAACATTGTTGCTAATATAATCCATCGCACTAGTCAATACAACTCAACACCACCACTCCAACCAGTGTCCCCCGAACCTCAACTGCTATGGTCACATCTCATGCGCCAGAACCACCACAAACTCTAATGTTAGAGCATAGAGGTTGGGGTGGGTGCCATGGGAGGCGTGTTATGACAGAAAATAAAAAAATAATAATAAAGAAAAATATATAATCCCACTTAAGACACAAGATTTACATGTTCACTAAGACTCCATCCAT
>JAOTRH010000006.1:7994035-8006770 GCA_034768845.1 Heliamphora exappendiculata | reverse complement strand
TATAAGCGTGGTGATAAGCCAAAACTAGCAAGTCTTTACTTATTCGATTGAGTCATAAGTCGACCCCTAAACCAAGCTACAAGAGGAGGTGGAGGTGGAAGTTGATTAAGGCTTTGATGGGCAATCTTGGCTTTTTGGCTAAAAATGTTAAAAAAGTCAAGGTTGTCTATTTAACAAAAAAAATTTAAAATTAAAAAGTAAAATCAAAATTAAACTTTTAAAATATTCTATTCAAACTCTAACTATTTTTAAAATACAATAATACTCTTTATTCATAACTTATTTACCGCCACTACCAAATATATATAATTGTTAATATCAAATATATTAAAGAATAAAATTGTTCACTTTGAACAAAAAGTAAAAAAATTAATTTTTTACCCAAACAATTAACTTAAAAAAAAGTTAACTTAAAAACAAAATTACCAAATAACATACTTTGAACTCAATTTAGCATTTTAACTAAAAATACAAAAAAAAATATTAAAAATTTAATTTTTAAGCTAGTTGCTAATGGGGACTTAAGTTACTAGATACAATCATACAAAAGTATCAATAAATGGAAGGTGGGAAGATGGTGAAAGAAGGAGGTGGAGTGGCTTCAAAGATGGGATATGAAGGGTGGTGGTGATAGAGATTTTGCTCCCCACATTATCCGTGCGTGTTCATAAGAATTGACATGGTGATTAGTACGGCTCGGAGCTAAGTAATCAGAGAATGCCTATTTGCCAATTTAAGCGACACTGCCATGGGTAGTTGAAGAAAGCCAATCCATCCACTGATCCACACTAAACATTTCCAGAAAAAAACATCACTATATTTCTGAACAAGATTGTCACAAAGATATGTTCAAATAATAATTATATATATATATATAAAAAACTATGTTTAGTATCCTTTTGTTATCCTGTTTTCATTTTCATGAAAATACAGAAAGGCATAAAGCTTGTTTATCAAATCGATTTCAAAAATCTGATCTCCAGAAATTTTACTTAAAAATACTCACTTTTCAGAAAACACTTGTGAATTCTCAAAAACAGTTTCCCCCAAAAATGGAAAACGTGGATTGTTTGCGAACTTTTAATTACTTTTTGTTTCAAAAACATGAAAAACGGAAACAAAAAAGAAAAAAATGAAGATGATTCCAAACAAGTATTCTACAACATGAAAAGATCCACAACAACAGGTATGGGGCAGATTTGGCCAAAAATGCTCCTCCAGGAATCTTTAATTGAATATGATATTTCTTGCACTAAGTTGTACACGACAAACATGAAGAAATAGCTGCAGTTAGCAAAATTACCAAATGGAGAAGAAAGGACCAGCGAAGAGAACCCGAAAGAGAAGTTTGCAGTCCAACTGAAAACCTGCAATTTTCGAGTGAGGGATCGACCGTGGTAATTAAACCCAACCCTCCAAAATCACAGCTATCCGCCCTCTGATCATGCTGCTGGTAGTAGCTATTAAACGCATATGATATGTTTGCTGGCCAACTTATGTTAAAACAAGAACCACCAGGGGAGAGAGCGCTGCAGTCTGCAACAGAACAAGCCTCGGAAGCACTTGCAGTCGCGTTGGACAAGTCCCAGTTATTGTTTACAACGCACCATTTTGAGGCAAGGTATTCTACGTTCTGTGCATTCACCAGGTTCTTCAATCCCTGCCCAAAATCGACACGGTACTTGGCTTGCCCATCGAAAGTAAAGACACCCCAGTGTCTCTCGAAATTTCCTGTCGCTACGCTTCTTTGATCCTCGTCCAAAAGGCTAAATATGTAGGTTTCCATAGGCAGGCTATGAGGTCTTAGTGGAGTCCCAGATTTGCTACGAAGGCGATCCATCAGGCCTTTCATGAATATCTCAGCAATGGATGAAGTGGCATTGGCAGCTCCATCTGTGGGCCAGCCAATACTCCCAACTACAATCTCCATCTCGGGAAACCCAACATTGGATAGTGCAGTTATGATGATATCATAGGTTAAGTCAAAGCTGTTGTGATAGGTTTTGTGGCTGTCATTATGAGGGCGTGCGGTTTCTTTGAAGAGAGCGAAGTCTAGAGAAATATTCTTGTTTTGACGGTAACTTAAGAAAGGCGAGATGTTCACAAAGAAAGGAGAATGGTGTTTGTTCAGAAATGTGAGGAGTTGAATCATGGTTTTGTTGATGTCACGCCTAAAGTGTCCTTTAGAAGGCAGGCCGGATTCTGATTCGAAGGTGTCCGAACTGCAAGGAACCACAACTTTCACCTTGTTTGCTAAATTAGCACCAGCAAGAGCTGTTTGGATGTTGATGGCTGCACCAACAACAAAGGGGTAGAATTGCTCCCCATAACTTTGGAGGAATGGCTCGTCACCAACAGCAATATACCTGCAATTGGGTTAGTTAGTAGCTTGTACAATAAGACAAAACACTCCTAACTAATTACATATAATTGAATTAAGGTTTGTAAATCAAGACAAGGAACAGTTAAATGGTGTTTTGACATATGAAGCAGAAATGCAAGATCCACAGTATATCAACATCAAGCTAAAAGCAACCACACTTGGCAAAGCACGTTAACATATTAAAATGAGATGAAAACAGAGAGCTTAAGCTGGTGTTTTCTCTCTATCATTCTAAATAATTGCTCAGCAAAAAACTCGGCCCTCAAATGCCATCCATTGATATGCCCAGCCATTCCCTGCACAAAATAACCATGGATTTTCACCAACCAAGCATATGCCAAAACTTAAACGAACACACTCCAAAGTCACAGAATACTCGACTAAAGCCACCAATAATGTGCCACCTGAAATACATAGTTGCCCACAATAACGTACAAAATGAACTAGCAGAGGATGCTGACGTGATTGCTAGATAGAAAGTTTCAAATCAAGTAAGCTTCAAGAAGCATTCCACCATTCTACTTAGGCATACTTCATGGGTGCACATCTTGAGAAATTGATAGGAACAGAAGCTGGTTAAATGCCATAGGTAAAATGTTGTGATCCTGTAAGAAGGCTGAAGAAGCTTCAACCACCAACAACAGCAATTCAGCTGAGAAATAGGGATGGAGATGATAGGAGAAGAAGAAAAAGATGAAGATGAAGATGGAGATCAAGCAATTCAGCTGGGAAATAAAGATGGAGATGACAAGAAGAAAATGACGACAAAGACAGCAATCATGAAGAAGAAGAAGAAGCAATACAAACACAAAATAAGTGAAAGCAATAGCTCTTCCAATTAAACCTGAACTGTTCACCAAAAGCCCAAATCCTATTTTGGACCACCAAAGCCTATTTGAGTGCTCAAGAAAAATAAGAACAACTAGATTTCTTCCAAAACCAATCCTACCCAACTTGTTATGTTTCTAAAACCAGTAGTCTTGGAAACATAAATTACAGCAGCATTATTCATATTTATTATAAATAACACTAACAATTATAGATACATCAATTGATAAGTAGTCTTCTTAATTGTCCCAAGAAAACAACCTATCTAGCCCCGAAAAACAATCCCCCCCCCCCCCCCCCCCAAAAAAACCACAAAAAAGAAAAACTCATGCCTCATTTACACGTATTCTTGATAACACACAAGAATCTTTAACCATGTATTCACAAATTCATTTCTCTTGAAAATGAGTGCTCCAACAATTAATCCAAAAACAAGCTGAGAAAAGTTAACAGGCAATATATGCAACCGCAACCCTGCCAATATTCCAGTGCTAATTTCTTAAAAGAGTTGATGGTTCATGAAATTAGCTAGGAAAAAGACCATCTTTTATACTAAAATAATATTTTAACTGATGGCCTACAAAATAAGAAAAAGGAATAAGAAATAGTATAAAAAAGTAAATGAATTATATGATATAGAGAGAAGTAGAGATATGAACAAAAGAGACGAGAGTATAATCAAGAAGCAATAATAAAAAGAAAAGGAGAAAAGAGATTGGAAAGGAAGTAAGAGAAGAAATAAGAAGTGATATAGACGTAAAAGTGGAGAGAGAGGGAGAGACTTAACTAATCCATTTAGAGGGCGATTAATGCTGTTTAACAGCAAGAAAATACTCTTAGGAATACCTTAAAACTCGTCGAGACCACCTAAAACTAGTTATACCAAAAGGAACACCTTTCGGTAAATGGGTATATATCTGACATGGTGTTAGTCCTTTCCAACAGTGAAGTTAGCTTCCGAAAGCTTTATCAAAGAGAAAAATAATGAAGTTTCAAACATTTTCCAGGTTATAAGTCCACCAAAGACACGAATGCCATGCTAAGTAAAGCAGCTCTTCAGACGAGAATGTGACCATTAGATTCTCAACAATATAGGCACACAAGGAAAATCCCATGGTCTTCAACGCATCTAAATGAGAGATTTTACAACTTACAAGAAAAAGAATATCAAACAAGAAAGTGATTCATTAATTTTGCTTTTTGTTTATAGATGTGAGATCTATAATTGCCAGGTCTTAACCCGAACTATTAGTACATTTCAAGGTGGATTTATTTTCTTGCTTACATGTAATATCGAACATATTTAACCAGGTTATGTAGCAAATGTGTGAAAATATAAAGTGAATAAAAGAAACAACATTCCTAGCTTTAACAAAGCAACCTTTTTTTTTTAATTTGCGGATAAGTACATTAGTAAAGAGCACTTTAAGAGGGCGAATTCTGTAGACTCAAAACACCAAAGCTCAAAAGACATACAAATACAGATCACCGATAATTTGTACAAAAGAAAAACAAATCAACGGTATGTATTCAATGGATGGGAAGTATTACTTTTCTACTCATCATTTTCCCACATGACATCATTCAGATTTGACTCTAGTGCCTGAAATGCCGTCTTGCATTAACAACTAGGATGTGGTCCACTATATTGTCTCTTCAATCACCTAACAACGTTAACACTATCAAAACTTCCTTGGCTATTCAATGAATTTTAAACAACCTCAAGCAGTGTAGAATTAGATACTTTGAAGCAATATCAATTGGCATTTCCAAAGAGACCACGTGAGGCCGCCATTACTATCTAAAAGAAAAGCATCAAAAAATAAATCAACTAGAAGATACGATACATGTTGTTATTAAAGGTTACCGCATAGAGGAATCCCTAGAAAGGTTCAGTTTCAGTCTCTGTGCTCCACAATGTTTGTCTTCTCAGGGTTTTTCAATTTTTCATTGCCAACCAAAAAGAACACACACACACAATTATATGGAATCCAAGATACATCTTGGTGGTGCTTGGTATTGCTGAAACTAATAACTTATAGATTGTAACTTATAATAGAAATTGTGAGTGTTTGGTAAAGATTATAACTTATACCTGAAGTGAAAAAAAAAAAAGTTATAATTTATGGCAGAAATTGTGAGTATTTTGAAAAACATGTAACTTATAGCTAAGTAGTAACAGGAAGCTAAAAGCAACTACCAGTAACTTTGCCAAACACCCCAATCCCATACCAGTGTTTTGAACTTTCAAGGGTATGTAAGAGGTTATTTTAATGCCTTTATTAATGAAATTCCCAACCATCCACACAACACCTGAAGATGAGTGCTACTTTGTTCACCTACCTGATAAGTTTTGTGATAATACTCACTTCTCTTATTGGCCCAAATTGTGGAGCTTATCATTCTTGACAGTGGAACCACAGTTTAAACTAATAGAATAGTGAGTATTCTTTACCCGCACGTGGGGAAGGTTATTCGAACAATAACTCATGTCTATCTACCAGATTTTGCTCAACATGCACCAAAAAAAAAAACTTACGCATAAATTGCTTTGATGTCATTTAATTCTTCATGTGGGGGCTGTAACTTTTTTGGGCTTCTTGAATAAAATGCTCCATTCGCATCGTTTGGGCTTTAAATTCTGAAATACGGAAATGCTAAAGGTAAAAGGGAAAAAATTAAAAACCAAAGAAAAGCCTAACTAACCAATTAAAACCCTTAAATTCCTCTGCTCAAAAACCACATTCTCACTCCAAGAAGCGTAACACAAACCCATTTAATGATTTGAACGTTATCGCAACACATAGATAAAGACAATATGTCTAATTTGAAAGCATTTTCATATGGGACGTTAGCGCAACGCATAGATGAAGACAATGTCTACTTTGAAAGCATTTGCATATGAGAGAGAAGAGGGGGAAAAAAAGTAATACTACGTATACAGAATCTAACCACGGATCAACTACGGAAACTCCATCTTGATCATCTATTTATATCGGAATCCACAAGTGGATGATCACCATTCAGTTTCTAAAAAATAATCCAATTAAATACAGTGCATATTACTTTTTTAAAAAAATTAAAAAGAAGAGATTCACATACTCTATTCGAACTCCGGTGCCTCCATCATCGGGGATGTAACGAGTGAGATTATCGTGGACCCAACTCTCGGCGGCCTTCTCCGAGGAGTTCAAGCTTCTGAGCATCGAATTGGGAATGCCGACGGTGACGTAGATGTTGGAACCAGAGAGGGACTGGAGGACGAGAGGATCGGCGTCGAAGAGCTTGACCTTAGCGAGGTTGTTGGATTTCAAGAGCTCCACCACCTTGGGCGGCGGCAGAGGGTGGGAGGCGGCGGGGCCCCAGTTCACCCCCACCGCGGCCTCAACCCTATAGAAACACAAACTCGAAATGGCCAGTAGTAAAGCTAGGATCGGGCGGAGATTAGACGAGGAGGAGGCCATTGACGAGAGCTATTGTGCTGGTTCTGCTACGCCATGTTTTGGAGTGCTGATAGTGTGAGTGGCGAGGGCTCTTAGAGAATTTTACGTTAATTTTTAAACTTGAGGAACGAAATTGGGGTTTTTAAATTTAATTCCGTAAAAATATTTTTAGCAAAAATATTTCATTTAAAAATATTTTTACAAAATACGCTTTATACTTTGCATAAAATTAAAACACAAAAATATTATTAGTATTTAAGTTTTTTTATTAAATAAAATTAAAACACAAAAATGTTATTAGTATTTATGCTTTTTTATTAAATACAAAACGTTATTAGTATTTATATTTTTTTATTAAATTAGTAAGACTAGAGAACGTGTTTGATAAACACATTTTATTCTATTTTCCACTAGGATTTCAAGAGTTATAATAAATATGGGATAGAGGATATACGGTATAGTGTATAATTTTTATTTAATTTTTAAATATATTTTTATGATTAAATTCGTTTATTATGTAAAATTTGATAAGTTTTTTATTTAAATAAAAATTTAAATTGACCCGATACTTGTAGCTAAGTGATCGCATAATGTTATTTTATAAATAAATAAATAAAAATTATAATTCAAAAAAATTATTAAACAAATGTTATTCAATCACTTAGTTATTGGTATCAAATTAATTTAATCTTTTTTATAAATAAAAAACATAACAAATTTTACGTAATAAATAAATTCAATTATAAAAATATATTAAAAAAATAAATAAAAAATAAAATACATTTATCCCTGTCAACCACCTTCCCATTGGAAACCTGTCGTTGGCGTTGGGTTAAAAGTGGCTAGGACAAAAAATTATTGTAAGTAACAACGCTTTTTTTATATAGAATTTTTCAAACACGCTTTGTAACAGTGTTTTTAGTATAAGAGAACAATTTTAACTAAAATGTGTTTAATAATAACATTTTTAAGTTAGTTTATTAAATTTAGCAACTCTAACAAAATATATTTTAGTAAACACGTTTTGTAAATAAAAAGTATTTATTAAACATATTTTTACGTAATTTAAGAATTAAATTTTAAACTATTTATTACAAAACAAAGTGATTCTATGTTACGTCATATTTTTAATTTAAGTTAAAATTGTATTAAAAAAATTATCAATAATTGACATATCTACTCACAAATTATGGTTGAAATTTACTAAGATTCTAATCTTAAGGGTCAAATTAATTTAAAATTTCACCTATATTTTTAATAATTTGCAGCTAATTAAATGCTCCGCGTCTTTTGATTTTCTTAGCCTTTTCTCCCCCTCCCCCTCTCTCTCTCTCTCTCCTCTTTCCTAGCAAAATTTTTCCCAACCCATGACTTTTATTTTGAACGATTCACAGACTTTTCTATAGCTCTCCTATATGAAAATCGGTTTAATTAGCTGCATATATTTAAAATGCCAAATTAATTATAAATTATTAATTTTTACTTATAAGAGTATGATTTGTTTAAAAAAATAAAATATTTTTATCAATAAAAAATATTTATTAATAATTGATTCTGTAATTAAAACTTATGTATTTAAATTTTCCATCGAACCATGAATAAATTTTTTGGAAATATGCTTTATAGCAAGGACCATATCTTCTAAATAAAGGAAACAAATCCATTTTTTGGAACTTATGTGTAGAATTTTGGTTATGTTCACACAACTTAATTGTTTATTTAACAATTTTATGAACTGTCATTTGTTTAATAAATTCGAAAGTAAATTTTATTCTTTCATCTTTTCGCGTTAAAGTGAGGATGTTTCAATTTAAAGGTGGTATTTGCATTGTTGAGATTATAAAAGAAAAAGAGAGACGCTGCACTGCCACTTTTTTAATTTTTTTTTTTTTCGTTATCGCTGCACCACTATTATCACCACACTACTGTCAACGTTGTCATCATCGTTATCGTCGCTGCACAGCTGTTGTCGTGACGTCGTCATCACCGTTGTACAACTATTGTCGTGACGTATTATATAAAACTACTATATTTTATAATATAAGTAGCGCTCCAAAGGTGTTTAATTTTTTTTTATTCATATTGATGTTATTTTATTATTATTATCGAATTCCTCCTTATGCTAAGAATATTTTTTAAAAATAATTAATTTTAATTAATTTAAATAATTTTAATAGTACTTTTAAATACAAATTATACCTAGTACGCTTGTAAAAAGTAAAAGTGCCAAGTGGCGCGTGGGCCAGGAGAATTAAGCTGATGCGGGCGAATTGAACGAGGGGGGATTCCAGCAGTTGTTGCGAGCACGATAATGCTAATGTGAGCGCGTGTGCGTGCTGCGCATACGGCATAAATTGGAGGTGTTTGTACCGTTGTACTTCCGATAATTTATTTGATCATTGCCGGGCAACCGGCTTTAAGTTCGTTGTTATTATTATTATTATTATTATTATTTTTAAGGTATTTTTACTTAAAATTTTAAAAAGTTACAAAAATTTCATTTAGCAATTTAAAAGTCTTTAGTTTTTTACATAAATCTTTTAATATATTTTTTTAAAAATATTATAACTTTTATTATATATATTATTTTTTATAAAAAATATGATTTTAAAATTTATTCATCAAAATCTTTCAAATAAGATTCATATTCATCAAAAAGTTGAGGTTAAAAAACAAAGATTAAGATTATTTTGGCTTTAATCCTGTCTTAAATTCGATTGCTGAACAAACTCTAAATATATATATTTTTTAAATTTAATATTTTTTATTTTTATTTTTATTTTTTAAAACTCGTCACCAGCCACTCTAACGGCTCCTCTCACCTCTAACCACTTTCATAGTCTCATCCTCCCTCTCCTTGCTCTCTCTGCTCACTTTATACGTCTCTTCTCCCTTACTCACTCCCTCTCTTTTCCCTTGCCCGTGCATTTACTCCACATATTTCAAAATTATATCGTGAAGAAAAATCATATTCAATTTCACTATTTATTTTTATTTATTTTTTCTTAATTCCACCTTTTTTAATGTCTTATTTTTCCGATGTCATCTCTAATCTCCCTCCTTCATTTTTAATATGTTGCGATCCACCGTTCTTGAATCAAATTGCGAGTAAGTAAATACGTCTAGTGATTTAGTATTAAACTAATATGACTAGTGTTCTGTAATTTAAGGTTATTCAATTTTTATTTGTTCAGTCATGGTAATAGATAGATGATAAAAATAATAAATACTAACGTTTAGTACACATATGTACATGCGTGTGTATATGTTTATTTAGGAATTAAAACAGTTAAGAAAATAAATACTAGAATCGTTCACTATTAGTAGAATAATTTAATTTTTAAATTGTGAATAGTTATAATTTTTAAATTTAGTAACAAATAAAAGCTTTGATGGGTATTTTGGGAAAAATGAAAAGTTCATGTAACTTTAAATTTTATATACCCAAGAAAGGGTATTTTTTATATTGAGTGTTCGTTTGACAATCTAATTTTAAGTTGGTTCTTTTGCTTTAACCCACTTTAAATTAAAAAATCAAAAATTTGTTTGGTTGAAAATTAATGACTTTTAAACAATCAAAAAAATCAAATAAACCGAATGTAAAATTTCAAAACTATCATTCAGCTTAAATGAGATTTTATCAAATAAAAAAGTTTAAAAACTATAAAATCAAAAAATTAAAAAGTAAAATTAAAAATTAATATAAAAAAATCCAAAAAGCTTATAAAGTAATAGTTGAGGGTTGTAAAAGAAATTTTTTGAATTTTGAAACTTTAAGTCAAAAAATTAAAAAAATTAAAAAATTAACTTTAAATTGATTTGACAAACGAGCACTAAAATATCCACCTTACTTCATTTTAAAGGGAATAACAAATGGGTACTTTTCCCTTATATATTAGTGTGTTTTTAACTTTTGTACTATGCGTAATCTTATATTTGGCCTTGATAAGTAAATTAGTTTTTTTTTATTTTGGTTTTTAAGTGTTTTAAAAAACTAACCTTTTTCGTAAGATAAAAAAAATCGAAAAGCAAAATACAAAAAAAGTTAAATAAAAATTTACTAATTCCTAAACCACTTCCTACGAAAAACAATAAAATATATCTACGCGATAATTTATTTAATTTATTTACTATTAAAGTGAATTTTATGTGTGTATATATATATATATGTATGTATGTATGTATGTATGTAATACTATTCAATCTAAACTAAGGTCCCGTTTGATAATTTACTTAAAAATTAGTTTTTTTTTTAATATTTTTAGCTAAAAAGCTAAATTGAGTTCAAAGTAACTTGTTCGGTAATTTAGTTTTTAAGCTAGTTTTTTTAAAATTAGTTGTTTGGATAAAAAATTAGTTTTTTTACTTTTTGTTCAAAATTAACAATTTTATCTTTTTATATATTTGATATTAACAATTATATATAGTTGGTAATAGTAATAAATAAGTTATAAATAAAAAGTATTATTATATTTTAAAAGTGGTGGAATTTTAATTTGAATATTTTGAAAATTTGTGTTTTGATTTAATTTTTTAACTTTTTTATTTTTATCCAAATAGATAACGTTGATCTTTTTGTATTTTTTACCAAAAAGCCAAAAAAATCAAATTATCAATCAAGGTCTGAAAAGTAAAAGTATATATGTATTTATTCACATACCAAATCAAACTAAGCATGTGTTCTAACTAATTCAAGTCGGCTATATTATTTTTTTTGCGTCTTTCTACTATATTAAGGGCTATGTTCTGAGTTAGTTCTAATAAGTTTGTATATTTCATTAATATGATATCTTATGTCAATTTAGATTTATCCCTCTCTCTTATTATCTATGACTTTGTCGATTTTCTTTACCACTGTATTAATTCTCTATATCATATGTGTTCAAACCATCTTAATATATTTTTTCTCAATTAGTGCGATTTCTACCATTTCACGAATACTTTCATTTTTAATTTTATCTCTTATAATTTTGCCATGCATCCATATTAACATTCTCATTTTAGCACCACTTATATTATTTATGTGATCTTTTTTAACAATTCAGTATTTTGTTTCATATAAAATTATTGGTCTAATAGGTGTCATATTATTTTTTTAAAAAATATTATAAGTATCTGGCAATTACATAGAATGTCGAAAATACTTCTTAACTTGAGATAATAAATTTTGATTTTATACTTTACATTATTTATAATTTTTCCATTTTTGTTAATAATCAAATCTAAATAATTAAAATATTCACTTTTAGATATCTATTGATTTTGAATATTTACTTATTTACTATTAATACTCATATTCTCCTAAAATTATATTTAATATATTTCATTTTCTTTCTACTTATTCAAAATCATTTTGACTTCAAAATTTATCCACGCATTAACTTAGAGTTAAGTACTCTACTTCTAAGCTCATTCATTAAAATAATATCATCAACAAATAACATACATTACAAAATACTATCCTTAATATGTCAATTCAATTCAATTTATCCAAAGCAAGACAAAGAGATAAGAACTTAAAACTAATTATTTGTGTAATCTTACTATTAAAAAAATTATTTATTTATTTGTGAGTGAGCTAATTGTCGTTAGAGATAGCAATTTTTTCCACATGTCTTATTTGTTACAGGTTTTATTCGTTCCTAATAACAAAGGAAGTGGGAATGATATTTACTTTTTTCGTTCTGTTTTCTCTGCTCCATCTTTAATTATATAAAATAAATATTTTTAAAATATAAATACATCTTGAAAAGTTATTTTCAAAAAATATAATAAATTTAAAACATAAAAATATTATATTTATCTATTATTTTTTTATCTTTTATTTTTTTGTAGGAATAGCAATGGAGCGGGGCGGGGCCGGCGATTAGTTCTTTCATCCCCGTCCCTTATTTGATCGAGGCGGGGACAGAAAAAAATATCGAGAAAGTAACGAAAAACGGGACGGGAACGGGAATATTTCGGGTATTATTTTTAAAGTTTAAAAGAGTAATATTAATAAATTTTATAAATAATATAATAAATAAAAAATAATAGTTGATGAATTAATATAATTAAATATACAAAATATAAGAAATAAAA
>JAOTRH010000006.1:7957112-7968803 GCA_034768845.1 Heliamphora exappendiculata | reverse complement strand
ATAAATGAGGTAATGTATATACATAATTTAAATATTACATACAATAATAATAATAATAAATTATAAGATGATAAATTTAAAAAATAAAATATAAATATAAATAAATATTATAATAAAAATTTAAATACCAATTCAAAAAATAAAAACACTTACAAATTAAAAAAAAACAATGAGGAACTGGCTCGCCAAACACCACGAAGCTAAACAGCCCACAACCGAAGCAACTTCTGCAACTTCCCACGCCTTATTCAGCATGCAAGCTTCGATTCGAACATAGCACGCAAGCTTCGAACACGCATGAAGCTCTCCGAAATCACCAAAAATCCCAAATCGAGCATGCGAACACCACTCGAATCCCAAATCGAACCTCAGCAACGCCGAAATCACAAATCAAACTTCAATCGAACTCCAACAGCACGATCAACAACTCAAATCGATGCTGGAAGCTTGAAATGGAACCCTAGATCCGAACTGAAGTCAACGATTCGAAGAGCAAGATGAAAGAGAAGTTCGGAAGAGGAAAGCAGTCTGGGAAAGCAGAAAGCTTGAAGACGACAAACGAAAAAGAAAAATGTAAGTTCTCATTTCTCTCTCAGTTGTCGGTGTGTCGGGTCCCGTATCGTCTGTAACGGCCGTTACAGACCGATACACTACCGTTACCCGTTATGTAACGGAAGTTACGCTGGAGATTCTCTGCGTGACCGTTTTTCTACTGCGTAACGGGAACGGGCTTCCAATATTCCGTTACGTAACGGCCGATCCGTTACGTAACGGCCGTTATTTAGAACTATACTTACTGCTTGTTCTTAGTTCTCCGTCGCCATGTTTGATACCGGCAAGTCTTCTGATGGTCATGAGGACACCAGATTGACTCGGTCTGAGACTCTTACTGATATTCCGTCTCTTCAAATTAGCCTTATTAAGTTGAATAGTAGTAATTATTTGATTTGGTCTCATGCCTGTAGTTTAACCATTGATACTCGCGACAGATCTAGGTATATCACTAATGAAACTAAACATCCAACAGTTTTGGGACCTTCTCGCACATGGTGGATAGAGAAAAATACATTTTGAAATGTCATAATTATTACATTCTATGCAGTCCTCCATTACTCACAGTTTTTTACTTCTAGATATGGCACATAAGATATGGTTTGCTGCCGCTCAAACTTACTCTCAGACTGGCAATAATGCTCAACTCTATGAATTACAGAAGAAGCTTCGTGGATTAGATCGTAAAGGCCAATCCCTGGCCCAGTATTTCGCCGAATTGACTAGTCTATGGAACGAGATTGATTATTATTAAGATTTTTAGGCTATTTTTACTACGATGCCGCTGCCTTTCAGAAGATTGTGGGAAAAAAAGAGAGTTTATGTTTTCCTTGTCGGCGTAAATGTTGAATATGATTCGATCTGTGTTCAAATTTTGGGTCAAGATCTGTTTCCTACTTTAAGGCAGGTGTATGCTCATGTTCAACAAAAAGAGTCGGCGTCATGCTATGGTTCATCTTTCTAGTAAGAAGAGTTTTGTGTTATCTATCACATCTCTCACCCGAATAGGCCAACCTAGTCATTTCAAATCTGGGGACAAGAGTGGATCCGCAGCTCGAGTCCAGTTATGTTGTGAGCATTGTGATAAGCCCCGCCATACTATCGACCCCTATTGGAAGTTACATGGCCGTTCTCCCCAGGGACGTGGAGATGGCTGTGGTGGCGAAAATAGTGGTCTTATACGCTCTCAAGCTCATCTTTCTGGAACCTTTGCCAGCCCATCTGGTGAGACTGGCCCCCTCTCTGATGGCTAATGTTGACATCTCTCCTTCTATCACCTCTACTTCCTCCTTCAACTTCGGTCACTCGTGTATTTCACCTAGTGCACTTAGTGTTGTTGCCTCTTATATTCCTTGGATCATTGATCAGGTGCCACTGATCATATGACTGACTCCTCTACTTTGTTTTTCTCTTACTCTACTTGTACCGATAAAGACAGTCCGAATAGCCGATGAGTCTCTATCCTTTGTATCTGGCAAAGATTCTATCAATTGCTCTTCTTCTATTTCTCTCTCGTCTGTTCTTCATGCTCCCAATTTTTTTGCTAACCTCCTGTCTATTGTTCGTCTTACCAGTTCATTAAACTGTTCTGCAATTTTTTTTTCACTCAATTGTGTTTTTCAGGATCTAGTAACAGAGAGAAAGATCGGCAGTGATAGTACACATGATGGACTGTACTTACTAAATATCTCGCCTTTCTCTTCTCTTCCACTTTCATCGTCTGGCCAGGCTCTCCATGCTGATACCAAAACATTACTTTCACAATTACATTAGTGGCATCGTCATTTGGGGCATCCTTCTTTGGGGGTTTTAGAGAGATTGGGTTGGTTCAATTAATGATAGGCGGTCTACATCGGAGTATTCCACGTTTGTAGAAGGCAATTTGGTTACTTGGCGAAATAAAAAGCAAACAGTGGTAGCTAAATCAAGTACAAAGGCTGAGTATAGAGCTATAGCACATGCCATTCACGAACTTATATGACTCCAAGTCTTGTTAAAGAATTTGGAAATTGAGTGCAAAAAACCTATAAAGTTGTATTGTGACAACAAAATTGCCATCAATATCACTCAAAACCCGGTACAACATGACAGAACGAAGCATATCAAGATTAACAGACATTTCATTAAGGAGAAACTGTGCAATGGTTCAATTTAAATGCTTTTTATGAAATCTGATGATCAATTAGCAGATTTTTTACTAAATGGCTTAATAGTAAGGTGTTTCACTCCATTGTATGTAAGTTGAACATGAAAAATATCTATGCATCAACCTGAGGGAGAGTGTTAAGTTAGAGGTACTATTGTACTTTGGTCTTATTTTATAAATAAAAGTAATAAGGGAGCTAACCTTAGTTCTGGTTGCTCTCTCATTCACCACCACAATAATTCTCTCTCAAGTTTTCTCTTCTATTTCTTAGTCCTTACAGTAATCTTAACAATAAGTATAATTTTGATCCAAATCAATTAATGCCAAAAAGATAAATTCTGGCAAACTTGGCACATACTCGTACCACTGTTTAGTTCTTATGCCAAGCACTTGAATATGCCAATTAATCATAAAATTATTTGAATACCACGTGGTAATAGTAATTAAGAAAAAGAGGGGTAAAAACTTCTTACAAATTTGGAGATAAGTTGGGTAATATGAACCATTTCTCAGCTTCATGGGGTGAAGCATTTTCCAGTTCAGCCATTTCCAAAGAGCTTTCAACTATCTTCTGTGACCATATGGCAATCAAGTCAAATCCTGAGTGAAGAAAACATAATTTGTAAATGCAACACTAATTTGCAAGTGCAATCTGGTATGCTATGAATAGTAAAAGGAATGATAGAGAAAGAAAGGAGGGAGAGAGAAAGAGAGAGAGAGAGAGAGAGTTTACCTTTTACGGGGTCCTCCGCGGAATACCACTCACTCCAAGGACAATCATCATCCCATTGTGTTCTGTTGCGGATATCGCCTTCTGGATTTTCACCAGCCTTGGTAATTTCAATCTCAGTTCCATGTACTTCGTCATCATCGTCATAGGGAAGTGTTTTGTAGGTTAGCTTCATTCTAAAATGGACTTTGAATAGATGCATTGAAAAATCCAATGGGGAGAATACCTTCAATAGGAAATTTAAAAACAAATACTATTAAAATAATATTATCACTAGGAAGGATGAGAAACTGGATGCTCAAGGAGTAGGGAACGAGATGAGAAAGTCAACACCAACTCATGACATAATATTGTCTAACAGGCTTGAGCACAAAAAAACAAAACAAAAAAGAAACAAGAACAGAAGCATGCTATGCATTCATTTGCAAGTAAAGTTACCAGGACCAAACAGAAATGAGAAAAATCATACAAAACTTACAGGCACATGAAGAATCAGACTATGTCCCTCTCTTGAGGTTGAGGACAAAGACGGACAAAGATGCTGACAACATTTATGAGTTTAACAGACGTAAAATAATAACTATGAACTGGCTCTTTTAAAAATTTCTGGTCTATTGATTGCTAAGAGAAAGAACTATTAAAACTACGGCAAAAGATATCCCAAATATAAGAAAAATACAATAAACTACAATAAAACCGAAAACTATGAAAGAAACTTACGAACTTTGAAAGAAATAATTCATGTAACCCCTCCAAATGCATGAGTTTCACCGGAACCTGGCTACCAATTCGATCTGCCTCGAATCTCCTAGTAAAAATTGTTCCCATATTTTGGATACCAATATATGCTTTCCGAGAAGGATCATGTACTGGAACAAATGCTGGCCACAAACTGCATCATGGAAGGGTAACAATTAGCCTTCTTGTTACAATGAGAACATACAGAATTACAATTGAAATCATTTATAGCACTGAAACCATTCACTGACAAGGAATTGTTTTAAAACTTAGTTTCTCCAGAGGAGATAAAATTAAATTTTTTAAAATGTAATAAAAAGGATGCCAATGAACATTTAAAAAAATACTTTAGCAGCAAGCCGACCTTGAACAATTTGACAACGCAATGGCAACTGCACTCAAAAGCTTGCTAGCCTCTGGTGCATCAAGGACCACACCACTGGCACTCTGAGGTGCTATCACCTAGAAATTCATGTGAAGTATGAATAATGAAAATATAAATCAACAGAGAAAAAGCATTATATAGTTTTGTTTGAAGTGCAAGATATCGAGTAGAAAAATACCAGAAACTCCTTCACCCCAAAAGACAACTGCAGATCATGCAAAGGGAAACTCCAATCTGCAACTTTTCCTGAGCCAAACAGAATTCTATCACAGTAAAGAAGGAATCTAGACCACTTAAGAAGATAGCTACAGCATAATTTCTTATCTACCATCATTGTTGGTTTCAAAGTAGTACTCCATGAAATAGCTTTTTGTAGCATACTTCAACTCAAACTTCACTGTATGTAAGCTCTTTGAAGCATCCAACCCAACAGCACCCTTTTCCTACAACCAGCCATAGGGGGAATAATATTTGAGGTAATCAAATATAATTCTGGTTTCTGCTTGTAATTTAACCGGATAAGTACTCAGATGGTAGTCAGCAATGAAAGGCAATGACTTGTATCATTATTTTATATAGTTACTAGTGGTGACCCGTGAGATGCACGGAATTTATAAAATTGTATAAAAAATTATAAAAAGAAAAAATTCTAAATTCTAAAGATAATTATTAAAGAAATAAAATTGTTGCACTTAGGTAATAATTTAACCCACCTCGAGCCTAGAATGATTTCTTTGCACCAATAAAAAGTAGGTTGAAAACATAATTGCTTCCCTGATCAATTTTATCTTGCATGTCTCTGATTTTATTAACAAATTATATATTTTTATGATAAAAAATTATTTTTTAAACATAAGATTTAAATATAAAAACCCGTGAGATGCATGAAATTTATAAAATATTATAAAAAAATATAAGAAATATAAAATTAGTAATTAAAAAATAATAAATTTTAAAAATATTACGTGTTACATTTAAGAATGATAATTTAAACCCATCTCAAGCCTAGACAGATTTTTTTGGACAGACAAAAAGTAGGGGGAGAATAATTTATTTCTCCCATTTTATCTCGCTTGCCTGTGATTTTAATGTCTTGGTATAAATATTTTATGAATTAATAAATATATCCAGTTTATTATTAAACATAACAAGAGTAAAACCAAAAAAAACATCAAATTTACCTCACATTTTTATTTTTTATTTTTAAATTCTCATCACTTGTCAACCATTGTCACTTGGATGCCATATTAATATCACTCCCATTAATACAGTTTTTTTAAGATTGACAAATTATTCTTTCTATATTTGTGCTTCATCTCTGTATTTTTTCGTTAGGCCCTGATAAGATATGGAAATGTGATAAAACAATACAAATCTTAGAAAGGTTCAAGTAATTTGAATACTTGAAAATTTTGGAAGAGTGGGGAGGTGGAGGGCATGAGATTTGGGCACTATAAAATTTTAATTAATTTTTAGATATATAAAAATAACAAATATGGGTTACATCAGATGGAGAAGTTGCAAATGATGTAACCCATAGAATTAAAGTTGGTTGGCTCAAGTGGAGGAATACTTCTGGAGTTTTATGTGATTGACGAATACCTACAAGATTAAAAGAAAATTTTATAGGACAGCTATTAGACCAACGATTTTATATGGGACAGAATGTTGAGCTACTAAGAAAGATCACATAAATAAGATGAGTGTTGCAAATATGAGAATGTTAAGGTGGATGTGTGGTAAGACTAGAAAAGATAAAATTAAGAATGAAAAGATTAGTGGAATGGTAAGGGTTGCACCAATTGAGAACAAATTGAAAAAAAATAGATTAAGATGGTTTGGACACATACAACGTAAACCAGTCGATGCAGTAGTTAGAAAAAGCGACAAGATCATGAATAATGAAAACACTAGGGGAAGGGGTAGACCTAAATTGACATGGAATGCCATATTAAGAAAAGATATGAACCTATTAAAATTAACTGAAAATATGCCTTTTAACAGAGTAAAATGGCGTAAAAGGATTCATGTAGCCGACTCCAATTGATTAGGATAAAGGTTTAGTTTGGTTTGATTTTGTTTAATTATAAAAATAACAAATCTCTAATGAAAGTATTTCTTTTCTTTTTCTAATGTCCATTTTTTTCTTGAGTTTTTTATAAGGTTTCATGAGATTTTTAAAAGCAAATTAAACTCTAATGCCTTTAAATAGTCATTTGAAAGCCAATCAAAAGAGATATTTTCGAAAGGAATCGGGATTATACTTTGGAAGGGGAGGCGGAACATGGGGAGGCGGAACAGGCGGAACATGAGATTTTTTTTTTTTTTCCTTTTTTATTGATAGCTTTATCGTCTGCATTTGAGAAAAATAGAATAGAAGAGTTTGGAGTATGCCATGTAGGAGAGAGAAACCTAACTTATATTTATTTTTTTTTGACCGGGAAAACCCAACTACTATTAAGAAATTAGAATTGAGTGTTTAAAAAATTTTCAAAGCTTAACGCATTCTTATTACTTATATATATAATAGTACTATTTCACATGCTATGCACGATAACTCATACCCATTATTTAGTTTTATGTTAGTATTGTTAATAAGCAACACAATATATTTTGTTCTTGACATTTAGGCTTCGTTTGTTTCGGCGTAAAATATTTTACCATGGAAAATATTTTACATGTAAACGATTTTGTAAAAATTATTTTTTTTACTTGCATTTTCTGATGTTTGATTAAAATTTGAAAAATAAGAATGAGAGATGAGAGTGACCAAAGGCGGGAAAGATTCGGGTGAAGAATTCTAGAAAGATTCATGCGGGAAGGACCTGCCTCTCATTCCCTCATTCTTATTTGCTATGAGAATGACCAAATGCAGTAAGAATTGGGTGAAGGTTCCAAATGTGCATTCCAAAATTAACTTACGAGTTAATTTTTTGTAAGTCAAATTTGGTCAAATAAGATAAAATATTGTACTAAAAAATATATTTTACATAGGTATTATCAACCAAACTGTGAAATTAAGTTCAAAACAAGCGGAGCCTTAGTTAAAATATATTTTGTGAAAGCTATGAGCATGAATATTGTCTTAAACTTCTTCCATTGAGCATTGGTAATTTTGCGCAGTTTACTTGTTCAAGTGGTCACTAAATTATTGGGCTTGCACAATGCGTTCTTCTTTTTCAATAATTGACTTTAGATGTAATTTGAAGGGAAAAAGTTGCTTATTTGAGATAAAAAAAAAATTTCTAAGTATCTAACATCAGCTAATGACATGAAGATTTTAACAAAACACAAATTGATTTTGATGAGCAATATGGAATTACCAAAGAAATTGACTTTTTAGATGCCCCATAAGTATGTTTTTTAGAGCTTCTAAATACACAACTCTTTACTAAATGCACTTTTTATTTATGAAGATGTAAATAATTATGTATTATGTACAAGGTACTTTAATTCTTTTGATAATTATTTTTAGCAAAATTGTGTATGCATTTAGAATTTCCTATTTTTTTATAAAAAAAAGCAAGCTAGGCATGAATTAGAAGTCTGAAATACCCAATTAAAATTAGAATGAAAGAATATAAAAAGGAAAAATAATAATAAAACATGTCAAAAATCATGAACATTAAAAACCAAACTAAAACAAACAAGACAAGATTAAAAGAACATGCCAAAAAAGAACGCACTTCGTGAATGATAAAAAACAAACTCAAGTAAGCTAAAATAAGCAAAGCATGGCTTAGAAGTTCAAAAATGGTAAATAAAATATATGGAGGACAAAAACAGTAAATAAAATATGAACATCTATACGTTCACTAACAAGGAACTCATTCTTATTATATATATAGAATAGATTTACATGAGATTGACATTCGGGGTAACTATAGCACAAGAAGAACTCTTAAATAATCACTGTAACAGAACTCAAAAGAAAAAAAATATGTAAAAGGAAGAGAGAAAAGAAAGAATGAAGAACAAAAACAATAACTGACATGCATAAAAGCCAATTTAATAACATATAATCTAACTTTGAAGTTTGACATCCTGCAACAAGGTAGAGGAGAACAAGAAACCAGAAAAACAAGATGCGAGGAACAAAAGAATAAAGATCACAGGCATCACCAATCATCATCCTAACTAAAATCACTTGATTTCAAATAAAGATTAGAGACTGGCCCAACTCGTCCTCAAAAAATTTAAATGAGAATATCCCAAGAGCAACAACCTAGGACCTACTGCAAAAGGATAAGCCTATAATATCAATTGGGTTCATAGTCATCCCTTATATACCCGAGAATCCTCATATAGACTTTTGATCTGGGATTCAACACATCCGAGAGAGGGTCAGGTCACTACAACTCCCACCTGCCTTGTCCTCTCATGTCATCCAGAAAACCAATAACTAACTTTGAATTTATTCTCTTAATAGACAGAGTGCACAATAAAGACTTGAATGACCTGAAACATTTTTGGTACCCGGTAAAAAACTGTCTTGACAAATGGAGATCACTTTGGAAGGAAATGACGAAAATATCCAATTGGCCCATGCCAGGAAGTGGCAGTAGCCAAATTATTTATTAAGGTTATCTTGAAACTTGAAAGAGCTGACGGCATAGGAAATCATTAATGGGCCTATATTCATGGTCTAACATTTTAAACATATGAACATATGCATTAATGTAAAGAAGAATCAATGACACATCGAATAATCATGATTTGACTACCCCAGGGCCCACTTCAATAATTCATCAATCTAATAGGAGGTGAACAGTGTTACCAATCCCTGCATCGTGTATAAGAATTGCATTGATATGGTATAAATTTTGCTCATAAAAATATTATGGTACAAATTGAGCAATAGATTCTACAATCAACAACGAAGTTTAACAAGTATAGGGAACTACATCATTGAGAAGGATTGTGCAGCAGCCCTTGATTAGTTTGCAAGCATTTGGTCTGGTAGCCTTGAGTAAAGTCCAAAGGTACAATGCGTCGGAACTCGGAAGAAATGTTTTCAGTCTAGCAAGTGAAATTGGTAGTGGTTCATTTTATTTGATATTTAAGTAGGAATTTGATAACATGTAATGAGGTTATTTTAAAAAGTCTCCATTTATATTAGAGTTGTTGACCTATAAATAAAAGGCTTTGGCATTGTAATAGTTGGACATAGAATTGAGAGTTGATTAGGGTCGTGGCCTTTATGTACTTTGGGTTTTGTTCTACATGTGTTTCTTCTTCCCTTAACCCCTACCATTCTGCATCAAAGATTTTGCAAAACAAGCTTCCATAAATCAGTTATACATCAGAACAAGAACTATCAGTTATTTTAAAAAGTTCCCATTTATATTAGAGTTGTTGACCTATAAATAAAAGTCTTTGGCATTGTAATAGTTGGACATAGAATTGAGAGTTGATTAGGGTCGTGGCCTTTATGTACTTTGGGTTTTGTTCTACATGTGTTTCTTCTTCCCTTAACCCCTACCATTCTGCATCAAAGATTTTGCAAAACAAGCTTCCATAAATCAGTTATACGTCAGAACAAGAACTATCCACTGTTTCTATTATTATATGCTCATCATTAAGCAAAAATTGCAATGGCTCCTCTTACAACACAAATTTAAATGGTTTAAGTCTCCCACGAGATTTTCTTTTTCTTTTTTTGACAAGTTCCCATGAGAAGTGAATTATTTCCCAAAAAATATAATTCCATTGAGAAACCACCAACTGTTTTGATTAATCCATCAAAGGTATCCAGATTTCTATAAATTAAAAAAAAAGGAACATGTAGTTATTAAAAAATAATGACAAACTAATAATTACTTAAAGAAGCACAATGAGGGCACAAACAAAAACCCGAACTTTTGCTGATTATAAGAGTAAAAAAAAAAAATGTTTCTAAGAATGGATGCATACTTCAAGTTAAAGGAACCAAAATTTAAGACTCTTAAGAAAACAACTAATAAGGTTACTCCCCTCTCTACAACATAAGCTTTTAGACGAGTTGGTATTTAAAAAACTAATATGTTAAGCAATAGATTTTGCATACAAACTTCATCACCTAAAAGATAATTAAAATACTTCACGTAATTGGCCCACCAATGGAGTAGAGCCAGGCTACATGTGAAGCGACGTGTTGAGGATATAAATTAAAAAGCTACTCGCCTCTGCAACTCCAAATCTTGAGTTGATAGTTAAGAATCTACTGAAGACATTTTATAAAAGTTACTTGCTAGAATATAAATAAAAGGTGAAGAATGGAGGAAAGTGAAAATCCACTTGATGCACAAACTTATTCAAAATCCAGTGACAGAACAGTCACTAAAAACTAGTGAAACAACATAAAGGCAAATTCCCTATTTTGAAGTTACTATATTTATAAAATTATTCTCTTTACTTCCTAAAAGATCCAAGTTGAAACAACATTATCATGTTAACTGTGATATATATGAATGATAATCAAATTCTGTGTATCTTTATCCCTCAAAGGATATTGAAGTTGATAAAACGGCATTTCTATCCAATTAAGCATACCAACAAATTTTTTGGACCATCAGCCAACCATTGTCGACAAACCGCTTCTATTTCAGATATGAACCTGCAAAGTTTAATAAGTATTATCAGAATATTCTGATCCTATCTAAGTTACATGTTGTAACAAATATTAAGTCAAATGGAAAGGGGGAAATGAAAAATAAAGGATGGAGACAGGATAAGCACACAGAGCAAAAAATGATTGGTAGAAAGTACCTTTCCCATGAAGAGGCAAGAGTGAAATCATCAAATCGTTCAAACTACACCAACATCCCAAAGAAAACATAAATAAGTTATCAAGTTATATTATCCTTTGTTGAATAGTGTGATATATATTATTGAACCCATTTCCTAACAGTTAAGTTGATAGTAATATGAGATGTAAATAGGTAAAACTTGAGCAATTTCTCTTATACAGAAAAGATGGCTCAAACAAGTTTTATTCCCTACTTCAAATAGATCACTTCAAGTATGAAAATAAGCATATCATTCAAAGAGTGTTTGAAACATTGCCCATCGAATTAAGTCATGCTGGTGAAGCACAGTACAGAGATACAACGGACAAAAGAATTCCCAACCATCATTCCAAACCGGGGGGGGGGGGGGGGG
>JAOTRH010000006.1:7936535-7955408 GCA_034768845.1 Heliamphora exappendiculata | reverse complement strand
AATTGAAATTAGAGATAATTTTTAAAATTTTGAATTTGCTTTGATAAGATAATTACAAGATGAGATGATGGAGTTGATTAGAGAATTTTTAAGATTTAAGTGTTAGAGTGGAAATAATATTTGTATTTTTTATAAACATAAAAGATTTTGAGATAGAATAGAATAGTATTTTGGATAAACATGTCATTAATAAGAAATAAATAAAAGGCAAAATATTATAAATCTATATATAAATATAGAGTTGGTGATTTCGGCTGGGACGGGTGGCCATGAGAGGCAAGAAGAGAAAGAGAAATAAAAGAAAGGAAGGAAAAAAAAAATATTAAAAGAAAGAGAAAAAGAAAGACGAGAAGGAGAAGTAAGAAAGCAATGATAGCTTGTACAACGTGATTCTCAGCTATGGGGCAATGATTTGGTGCGATAAACTTACAAATACTTTGGTGTATTTTGGTTTATTCAATTCAAACGGATAAGTTTTTGATTATATAAATAATATATTCTTATATTTTTTGATATTTAGAATTTGATTTTGGGATTATTTTGATGAAATTCTTATATTAAGATATTGAAATTCTTATAAGTTTACGTAATTAATCGATAGATAATGGTATATTTTAATTTAATAATCATAATATTTTAATATGCTATCATTCAAGCATAGATTGAAATAATTAATGGTCTTGATATTATTAAATATTAAGTATTAAATAAGAAAATAAACATATTGAAAATGAATAAAGAATAGAAAAAGTAATAAGATTAAAATATATGTTATTCAATAAAATCAATCGTAAAACGTAACCTAAATTTTATAATATTTTATCATGTTATTATTTAAACCTAGAACTGAATAACTAATTTACTTGATTTGGTTAAATATTATATATTAATTATGACTTAAATCTTATCAAGAATCATAGATAATAATAAAAATAACTGTAAGATTAATTATATGAGATGAGTTTGGAACAAGGAAATTGATGATATTGAAAATTAAATGATTTATTTATTGTTTTTAAACTATAAGATTTAATTATTGTGATTGTGGTATTATTTTATTTTAAAATATTAATATAAAATAAGTGGTAAAAAAAGAGAATTTAAATAATAAACGATAAAAATTAACTCAATTATTATAATATTTTAATATATTATTATTTAAGTAGAGTTTGAAAGAATTAACGATCTTGAATGGACTAATTATTACATAATAAACAAAAATTAAACATTAATATAAATTAAATAATAAATAATAAATAGTACGAATGAAATCTTTTTGGGAGTTCACATAGTATTTAAATATTAATTGAATTTGACATTAATTAATATTATATTTTTATGTGGCATAATTCTGAGTGACACTCGGGTCATGCGTTATCATTCTCATTGTGAGTGATACATTTTTCGGATTCTAGGTGAGTAATTTAGCATGCTACGCATTTTCTAAAATCACCCATGTCCCTAATTGGTTTTTGAAAAACAAAAGAAAAATTTTAAAAATTCTTTTTGTATAAAAATATATGAATATTTGTGATGTAAAATTCATGGCATAAAAATTATTTTTGGCTCATTTAAAAATTACACTGAGCTTTTTATATTCAAATGATACATGAAAATTTTTATGCACATTTTTGCAGTGCAACTTATGAGATTCTACTTTGGAACTATGCTCAAAGTTCAAGGGAAAAGTCCTTTACAGAGGTGACTCTAGCCGCTAGAAAAAAGGCCACGATCTCGCGCCCGTGCTAACTCTAGTACTCAACAGTTTTAGAAAAAATACTTGGTATTCCGAGTGACTCTAAACTGGTTCGTATTAGAGAAAAAAAACTCAAGCGCCATCATGTGGTGACTCTAAGTTCGATGTTGGATCCAACGAGTCGAGAATGTCCCAAGTTATTTTTATATGTGGCACTGGATACTTATTTTATTTATGGTTCCCACCGCTTATAGATGATCATAATTTATCGTCATTGTGGTACTGATTCTTTTTATGATGAGACGTGATATATTGATTACTCATTTTGTTTTTACTTTGAGATTCACTTAAGTTATTTAGTACATTAAAAATATGAATTTTGACAAAAGAAAATTCAATTTGTGAAATCACATGGATTTATCCCGGTTCATTATATGCCATACTTATGTTCAATTATAGATATTTTGAATATTTTATTTTTAAAACTGTATTTTACTATGTATGTTTGCCATTCACCAAGCCATCAGGTGACGTTGTTTTTAACATTTTCAGGTGTTTAATGAAAAGACTAGTGAAGACTCCGTTGTGTTTTAGAACCCTGTACTAGTGACCTCATAGGATTATTCATTTTGTATTTTTATCGAGCCAGTATTTTTTAGTAACGAGTTGACACTCAAATTAGTATTTTATGAATGATCGTTGTTTCAGTTGAAAATAAAACTGATTAAAATCAATTGGTTATTTTCGTGGACTGTTGTGTCCCATAGGATATTTATTACCATTTAAAACATTATTTTACTCAAATTTCAGTAAAGTCAAAATTTTGCATATTTTGTAGCATTTGTTATATTTTTAGGCTTTCGTAGTTATTGGGCTAAGGTCCGTAGTTCACGACCGGTCATGCTTCTCGAATTTGGGGCGTGACACCTAAGTTCTCATATTGTAGTGAGTAATAAAGGTAAATATGCAATTCAATGCCCAAACCAAAGCATTATATGTGTTTTTGAATCTAAAGCCTTTTAAGGTTGTTTTATGTTGTTACTTCATTTTTTTTATATTGTTATTTACAGGAGATTGACGTTAAGGGTAACTGTATCCCCAAAAGAACTCTTAAATGATCACTGCAATAGAACTCAAAGTAAAAAAATGCAAAAAGAATGGATGAAAGAGAGAACAAAGGAAAAAATGATAACTAAGATACATAAAAGAAAATTGAATAATGTTTAATCCATGTTTGACCACTTGCAACAAAGGGATGGAGATTAGAAACCAGAACAAACGAGAAGCGAGGAACAAAATAATAGAGAAAAGATCACACGGTTCATGAATCATCATCATGGCTAAAATTACTTGATTTCAAATGCAAAGACTATAGACTTGCTCGTATCGCTCTCAAAAGATTTCACATGAGAATCTCCCAATTAGAGCAACAACAAAGGTCCCCTTGGAAAAGGACTACCCAGGGGCCTACAATATCGGATTCAACACATCCCATGGAGGGTCAGGTCATTAAAGTGTTTGCCTCCCTTGTCCTCTTGTGTCCTCCAGAAACCCAAAACAAAACAAAACAAAACTAAACAATTAAACCCAAGAGGTCAAGACCAAATACCATGACTAGTTCATGGACAATCCAAAAAAAAAAAACAATGATGCTACATTGCATTGCCCCCTAAGCACACATGCTCATGTGATGTGCGGGTTGACTATGACCCCATGAGTAACAACCTAAATCCCTCCCCCCAAATGGCCTACAATATCAGTAGGGTTTGTAGTCCTCATTTTTATATATAATATACAAGCAAGGGTGATTTGGTCAGGGATCCTACTATTAGGACTTGTTTAGGGATAAGGATCATATAAAAAACTAAGAACCCAATAAGTCTTATATCAACACATTCTACAAAAAAATGCCCTCAATATAAGTGAAACTTTCGCGTGAAGAGAGAAAATTAGCAAGAATATTTCGTAAAACGTCTTAGACGAATCATTCAAAGGATTTGAACATTGAGAAGAACATGAAGATCAAAACTAAACAATCAAAAATCCCATGTTTTCCATCCATATCCCTAGTTTCAAAATTCCCATTCTTGTTACGTTTAACAAATTTGATATTACTAGTATTTGGAAAGATCTCATCGTTTTTCTTTTCTCATGTTCTCCTTTGACATAATGGGAAATCTCAATTGTTGCTGGAAGCGCATACAAAGCATTATTTTGTTGTGGGTATGTTTGGTTGAAAATGTCAATGGGTTGTCATTCCATTTTGATGACTGTGTAATTTATCATGTTTCCACGTTTCCGAAGTTTGTATACTTGTTTATTACTCACGTTTGTAACTCGTGTAAAAATCATGTGTTATGAAGTAATGAACTGTCTTTGGTTTGTAATGTAAGATTTATTTCACATGTTATAAAAAGTGTGTGAGCAACTGATAAATTTTCATTCAAGGGTTGGAATATGAGATTTTTACATCATGACAGTGAGAGATTTCCATTTAATTTCAAGTATTGAGATGTTTGTGTAACTATCGATAATGAGTAATTTCATTCATTTTCTGGTGTTGTGGTTTGAGTTTGCCCATATACTAAAAATTAGAAATTTTGCATCCATTGTCAAGTGTTGGAATGATCAAGGTTAGATTGTTTAGCTAATGATAATGAGAATTTTTCAACAATTTCATATTATCTGCAAGTTTTCATTGCCATCAATTTTTCATTATCTATAGTTGAACATAATATATAATCTTCCAATATTTGTAGTATCACATTATCTTAAATTCGAAATTGCCATTATGAGCATACTACGCAAGTTCTCATTGTCGAGAAATCAATGGTTTGTCATGGCTTGTTTTAAATTTCTCGTCTCATGTGGTCATCATTAAGGGAGGAAAAGTCCCAAGCAGGGCCACCTGGCGTTCATGTGGTATGCTGTATAGAACCACAGACCACCTAATCATGATGTAAACCTCGGATATAGCCATCCAAGCTCTAATAAACCCGTCCAAGCTCACCAAGGTCGAGAAGGAGTAGCCGAGCACCCTCCGATGTCCACCGAGCACAGCCGAGCATCATGCACTAAACAATCTCGAAAGTCGTGCTCGAGTCTTGATGCTTGGTAATTAGTGCCCTTGACACCCCTTATCAAGGGGTGATCCACACGGCAAGGGGTCAGTGGTAGTTGAGCTAACCCTAGGGTTGGGACGTCATGGAGGATTGACCTAGTTTAAACTAAGTCTGAAAGGAATATCATTACATACCAAAAAAAGACTTACAAAAAGACATAAAAGGGTGATAGTTGTGACAAATCACTACTAGGATGACAATTGTGTCTTGAATAGAGAGAGGGCAACCCAACCTGCTTAGAACGAGTCAAACCCTATAAGCAGGCCAAATTTATTTTCTCCTATAAATAGACAACAAATCAAAAGGTAAAAGTATGCACTCTAATTCAGAAGAAGAAACTCTACTAATTTCATCCATCAAGCTTTTCTCTCTCTAAAAAATTCTATCTCACTTTACCATCGGAGGGTCCACCAATAAAAGTCCTCGGCGGGCATCTCACCCCCTTTTTTGTGCAGGAACACGTGAAATCCACCCCGAACTATTTAGCTAGCCTGGATGGGAATGGTAAATCCCTATCTTAATCCTCTACAATTTGGCTCCATCAGTGGAAAAATTACTAAGAACGCCTCCATGGCTAGCCGGGGCAACCACACCTATAAAGAGCTGAGGGAGCAACGCGTATCACGCGCGGAAACATCACGTGCAACTCACCATCGAAGGAGACATCCTGTGCACGAAACCACACCATCTGATGAGGACTTCTGACTACGTTACTCAATGCAGCAAGTGGTGGAGGAGTACCAGAACGAACTAAACAGGCGGGACCAGCAGCTGGTTAGGCTCAAGCGAGAGCTCCATGAGGTGAGAACTCGCATAAACCGGGTACACTCACTGGGAGTTTAGTCGGACCACCTACAGTCCAACAAAAACCCAAGGAAAGACCTCGATCGCCCTCAAGATAGTCGTAGTGGAAGGAGAGAACCTCAACTTGAGCGGAGAAATGAGGCCCCAAATAGGAGTCGTATCTTAGGCTAAAAAAAAGGAGGCAAGGACAGACCTAAACATCCAGCAACACTCATGCACCAGCAGCACGCCCTCAAGAGCAGCAGCGTTGGGCTGGCTTAGAGCTCGGGCGTGATGACAAGAAAAAGGAGCTCAAGCAGTGGTTGCACCTCCAGCTTGAAGGGAGGTTACAGCCAACCACGGGGAGGTCGGCCAAAGATGTTGCTCGGACGGCCCTGGAGCAAATATCAGCCTCCCTATTCACAAGAGAGGTTTATGGAGTGGATTTGCCCAGGAAGTTCCAAACACCAAAATTCAGTCTCTACGATGGAAAGACCGACCATGTGGGTCACATATGACATTTTAGACAGATGATGGCCCGAAAGAGAAAGAGAACGCGAGATGCCAAACAACATTTACGAGGTAGCTAACACTGTGTTCAAGGAGCCTATTCACAAGCTCCTTCACCAAATCAAGGACAAACCTTGGTTTATCTGCCCCCCAAGGATACTCACTGACCTGAACAAAAGGGACGAGAAGAAACGGTGCTCCTGTCACAAGGAGCATGGACACTTCACAGATCGTTGCCGAACATTTAGGAGGTTCTTGGAAGAGCAAGTGAAGGATGGGAACCTCGGATAATATATTAATAAGGAAAAGACTCGAGATGAGCAACACATAGCATCTCAGGCTGAGCATGGGGGGGAACAGAGGAGCTAGCAGGTGTGATTAGCGTCGTACACGCGGTCCCCAGGCCCGAGGCATCAAACGAGATAATGAATGGAAACAAAAAGGCAGTACATAAGCGAGAGGTCATGCAAACCTAGCTCGGGCATACTGGTTCGGGCAAAAGAAAGAGCTCGGGCAGCGAATACTCAGTTGGAGACTTGACTTTTACAAATGCCAATACGAAGGGGGTCGAACACCCAGGCAATAACGTGCTTGTCATAACTCTTTGGATTGGGAGATATGACGTAAAGCGCATTCTGGTCGATCAGGGGAACTCGCCGGAGGTAATATCCGTCGACCTTTTCTACAAGTTAGGGCATAAAAAGGAAGATTTGCAGAAGTGCTACACCCCTTTGGTCGGGTTCAATGGTCAGCTAATCCTCCCCATGGGACGAATCACACTCCCAGTCAAGGCGGGAACACAGGTCAAGAGCAATGAGTTTCTAGTAGTAGGCGTGCCATCTCCGTACAATGATATAATGGGAAGGAAATGGCTTCACCAATTAAAAATCGTTCCCTCAGCATATCACCAGGTCCTCAAGTTTCCAACCTCAATAGGAGTGGAGATGGTTAGGGGGGACCAAACCGTAGCAAAGCAATGCTTCATGGCTGCTATTCGAGGAAAGGCTAGTTCATCCAAGGATAAGCAAATTTGTGTGATGGAAATGCATGATAGACCGCTTTGGGAAGATGTTAGAAGAGTGCCAACGGAGAGTCGTAGAGCCACTGAAGAAGGTCGTGCTAAATGGGGATGATCCAGACCGTTTCTTTTTACTCGGCTCAAGTATGGCTGAGCAGGAGGAAAACGACTTGGCGGACTTCCTTAAATTGAACGTGGAGGTGTTTGCTTGGACGCCATATGAGATGCCGAGCATCGATCTTGAGGTAATGCAGCACCGATTAAGTGTAGACCCAGCACATAAGCCAGTCGTCCAGCGAGAGAGAAGGTCCTCGGCCCGGCATTCAGAGGCTGTACTCAAGGAAGTTGAGAAGCTGATCGAGGCAGGAGCAATCAAGGAACTGCAGTACCCCCTTTGGTTATCCAATACTGTCGCTGTCAATAAGAAGAATGGGAAGTGGAGGGTTTGTGTGGACTTCACCGACCTGAACAAAACTTGTCCGAATGATTCATTCCCACTACCCAAGATTGACCAACTAGTATACTCAGCAGTAAGGCATGGGAGGATGAGTTTTTTAAACGTTTATCGAGAATACCACCAGATTGCTTTAAGTCCAAACGATCAAAAGAATACCAGTTTCATCACCTTACAGGGGTTATATTACAACAAGGTAATGCCCTTCGGCCTGAAGAATGCCCATGCAACTTACCAAAGGCTGGTTACCAAGATGTTCTAACCTATGCTGGGTCAGAATATTGAAATTTACATATATGATATATTGGTCAAGACTACGCACGAGGATAGCCATCTTGCTGACCTGAACGGCATATTCGCGGTATTGAAGACATACAAATTAAGGTTTAATGCTTCTAAATGCGTTTTGGGAGTACAGTCTGGGAAGTTCCTAAGGCAATTGGTGAGCAAACGGGAAATCGAAGCCGATCCTGACCAAAATGAGGTTAAAATTTGTCGTATGTAGAAATGTGAAAATTAATATATATATTTTTATACCATAATTTACATTTTTCTTGTTAAGGATTTTAATTTTTACCTAAATGGTCTAATATATTTTATACAGGTTTGATGAAAAATAATTATATATTTAAGATGTTCATATTCTGAAAAATGACAAGTGGCAACCTAAAAATAGAGCAAAAATTAATAAAAGTTACAAATAACACTTGTATTGCTGGAGCATTTCATGTGTAAAGTAGTTGCCAGAAGTTATGTCAAGTTATTTTTGCAAACTTCTTTATAAAAAATGGTAGTGCATACATTGTAATACACATTCAACCCGATAAACTGCCTCTCTTTATCTTTATCTTTTTAACTTTAATTGTAATTTTTGTTTTAAGTCAATTTATTACCTTATTTTTTAAATTTTCAATCTTTCAAATTCCATTGTAATTTCAATTCCTAATTTGTACTTAGTTCTACTCCAACAAGTAATAAATTTTTTTATTACTTGAGTTGAGTTAATGACGGGTTAAAAAAATATAAATTCGCAATTAATACATTCTTATTATTTTTTACTAAATTCATTCAACTCAACCTATTCACTCACACAACCCGCGCAAATTTAATTGAGTTGCATTGGATTGACGAATTATAGTCAATTGACGAGTTATTTTTACACTCCTACAATCGACAATAAAAAAGTTTACGTGCTTGAAAAAAATACTAAGAATTTTACTCAAAAAATAATTCATATAGTATAAATTTATATTTAATAAAATATAAAATATATTTCACATAAATTTTAACTACTCACTTTAAATTATAAATAATTGTTTGAGTTTTTTTTACAAGGTAAATGCCATTGCTTATCGGTAGTCTGTCTCGTCAAAATTTAAACAATAATATTATAGTAATTATATTTTGATAATTATACTTAAATGCTATATAATGTGATATTTATGTATAATATTTAAAAATAAATAATAAAATCACAAAATAATATAAATGCTATTTATAAAATATTATATTATAGAATATTTAAATAAAATTACTAAAATATAATTACAATAGCATTGCTCAAATTCAAAACCCAGCTCCACCGCAGGCCCCGCAAAAACCCATTGGTCGGCAACGCTTCTACAGTCCAAACGACACCTGACAAACAAGCGCACGGGCATCACGATCACCGTCCACAGTCGGCATCGTCAATCATCATCAATCCAACTGCATCGGAGATAGGAGCATCACATCGTGGTCATTATCACTCTTGATCATACCCTTTCTTATCCTATGTTTGAATTAATTATTTTTAAAATTTTTTACTTAAAAATTAAAAAAAAAAAGAATACTTATTTGGTTTCAGCTATTTTTTAAATATATTTTTATATTTATTTTTTTATAAAAAAATCAAAAATCTAAAAAATTTACAAAAAAAAAAAAACTAATCCACACTTAAGCTTATTTAATTATGAAATACAATAATAACATCCAAACACTTTTTGTAGTTTTGTATTTTGTTGATTTACTCTCTTATTATTTTGTTGAGATTTTAGAATGTGTACGGGACATCTTTATATATTTTTATTTTTATTAATGTATTCTTAATTATTTAAAAATTTAAATAAATAAAAAATACGTTAATATTTGTATAATATATAAAAATGATAATTTATTTGCCGTAGCGTTCAGCCAGACCGTTTATTTACGGGAATTAAAATTTTATTTTTTCTTATTTTTTAAATAAATTGAAAGGTTTTTATTTATCTTTTATAATGTTTAAGTTGGTTTTACTTTAATATTTTGGACTATTTATATTGTTAAAAAATTAAAATTTAAAAATATAAAAAATTAAAATAATTAAATATCAATAATTATATAATTAGATCATATGTATCACTAATCAAACGTACAGTTTATTATTAAAACCACACTCTATGCCTATTTAGTTTGTCAAGAATAATGTAATTTGTGTCTGTAATTACAATTATTCAATAACATAATTTAATTTTTTTTGTAAAAATGGATTTTTTAAATAAATTCTATAATATAAACTATCTAAATTTTCACTTTAAATACTTAAAAAGGAAATGGAAGGAGAATCGGATTCCTTTATTTATCAAAAATATTATGTGCGCCGATGTAAGACCCATGTGATTTTTGTTTACCTAAATCTCAATCTCCCTCTCAAAATTTGTATCTAATTCTGTTATCGTATAAAAATTATTATTGCCCTGTTTGGGCTAATTTTCATAAGTTTAGTTTATTTTTTTGTCTTTTTAATTTTTAATTTTTTTTATTAAAATTATTTATTTTTCAAAATTTTCTCAATAAGATAAACTAGAAAAATAAAAAAATAATCGAAAGATAAATTTTTTTTACTAAAAACGAAAATAAGCAACATAAAATTTGGCATATTGATTTATTATTTTGTTTTTTTTAAATATTTTTTTATACTTTAATAAAAATTACTTTTCTATTTCGTCTTGATGACATGAGTCAAAAAGAATAGCGACATTTTACATATATCTTATTTAGAATACTTGTTTTGCAATAAATTATAACTAAAGATTAATATTGCATTAAGTCTTAATTTTTTTTATTAAATCAAAATTACCCTTGAACAAATTCTTATTAAATCCTGAACAAGTAGTTGGAGAACATTATTCTCAATGAGAGCATCGACGAGGATTTGGGCGATTTCGTCGTTGTTCTCCAACACATCCTCGTTGGTTAAGTCCTGGAGCAATTTGATAACGTCGATTCCAATGTCGGTGTTGTCGTGAGTTATTAACCTTAAAATCAAAAATTATGTTGAGGTTGATATGCTCCGGACAAAGAACTTTGTGTCATCTGTCGATCAATGCCGTCAAGACAGCTAAGCCTCCAGCATTGAAGAACGAAACCACGTAGAACAAGTATAAAGAGTTTGAACAAGATAACAATTAAGCGGTGGCGTCGATGGCTCCAACAACTCCATCAATGACGATAAGCCCATCGCATTGATAGCAATTGTCGTGTTGATAGATAATTTTTTTCAACAATAAAAAAAATTAAAAATAATATAATATTATGGTAGAAAAATAAGACACTTTATAATGTCTCATTTTATGTAAATGATATATTTATGAAATAAATGAGACATTCTATTTTAACATACAACATCTCGCACTTTTTTATTAAAAAATCAAAATTTTATAATTTTTGCTTTGCTTTACAATTTTAATTATGCGAAAAAAGATATTTCATTGATTACGCAAAATATAATTTGATTATATTATTTTATTAATAAATATTGTCTTATTTTATTAAATAGAATGAGTTATTTAATAAATAATTACTCAATTATGCATAAAATATAATAAAATAAAATATATTATTTATTTTGAAAACATATCTCATATGATAATAAATGAGACACTCTAAAATATTTTATTTTTTTATTTAGAATTCAACAACTAAAGTATCAAAGATTAATAAAAAATAACACAACTGACAATAATGACAGTGCCAGCAGCAACTATTGATAATGAACACTCGAAATTCGTAAAAAGGTATTCTATAGAATTTAAAATTACGAAATTCCAAAAACAACCAGATCGATCGATAATTGAAGGAGGGGTCGAGTTTCGAAAAAAAAGATGCGTCACTTTTGCGACTAATTCATTGGCAAAATTTATGTTTGCACAAGGTGACACGGTGCCCGATTAACAACTTTCACTTCGAAAAAAAAAAAAAAAGTCATTAAAGCCAATCGATTTTTGTTGTTTTATCTGTATCAATATATTTATTAATAATTCATATAAGAGTATATTTGTATAAAGTAATTATATATTTAAAAAATAATTTTTTATGAAATAGTTATAATATTGTTAGGACTTATTTTTAAATAAATTCATCAAATAAGATCTCAATTAAGTTTTTTAAAAATATAATAATTTAGCTAAATAATTTTAAAATTATTAAAATACAAATAAAATAAATAAATAAGTAATTATTGGTCAATTTATTAGATATCTCACTCGCCCTCCAAAGGTTTTTTTCAATTGTGGGAAAAGTTATGTAAAAAAATACTTTACGAGAAAAGTGAAATAAAAAAAAATAAAGAAAATAAATATGAAAGAATTAGTTTCATCAGTTGTTTTGTTTGCAAAAAAATTGATATAAAATTTAGTTTTTTTATTTTTTCACCATACATAATTTTATATATTTTACATGATTTGTTTTATAAAAAATATTTTACGTAAAAAAAATTATTTTTTTAAAATTCATATATTTCTGTATTAACCGGACACATGTATAAAAAAATAAAATAGTTAATTTGTTTCTGTTAAATGAACGAATCCGAAAGAAAAGGAAAAAGAAAAAAAAAAAAAAAAAACCCAACGACGTCACTTGTCTCCCTCTCTCCCTCTCTCTCCATCGCCTCGCAGCTGGTCTTCCATGTCAGAAGAAAAATAGGACAGCCCCACAAATCTGAGAACACAAGCCTTCATATACTCTAACTTTCTCTCTCTAAATCTGTTAGCCGCTCACCTTTCCCCTGATTGAGCCGCATTTGTTTGGGCGTTTGAGCCATGGCTGCGGCACTGGAATGCTGGTCGAGCCGCGCGAGCACGGACGAGGACATGGTGGAGCAGGTGCTGATGCGCACTCAAGACAGATCGGAGGGCCTGCCGGAGGATTCCTCGTCGTCTTCTTCCTCCGCCGCAACTGGCGGCCTGAAGGACCCGTCGGCTATGCAGAAGCGGTTTCAGAGGCTGAGCCGCAACGTCTCCGAGGCCATCGCGTCGCTTAAGAACTCGCTCCATCTCGACTCGGTCCGCGACTCGCTACCTCCTCCGTCTCGGATCGAGAGCTGCCGAAAAGTCGTCTGGGGAATCGTTGTGCGGAACTTAACGCAGCTGTACCCTGGTAGTCAGCTACCGGAGAAGCTTGTCTCCAACATTCGGAAACACTACGATTCGTTACCGCTCAGGTTTGAACTTACTTTCAGCACACTCGATCATATATCCATCATTTGTTTCTTTTCTGAGATTGCAACAGATGGAGAAATATAAATAAATTTCTCAGAACAGTTCCGAGCAAGAACTATAATAGGATAAGAATCATAAGATTCCAATTCCATGTTCTTTTTCCTGTGTCGGCATTTTCTCAGCAACCAAACAAAATGTTAGGGTTCCGTTTAACGCGCTGATTCGTAAAATGTGTTTCTATCTCTAAAAACAGCTATGCACAAGCGGGATTTGATATGAAAGATGTGTTTATGCACATAAAATTGATAGAGCAAGCGTCCGCTGACGACCAGCCAGCGATTTTAATTCAAGAGGTGTCAGAAGATGAGATTCAAGGGTCTGTTTTCAAGCTTACATTTGCCTGTAACTCTTCAGTTTCGTGGTCGGCCATGTCCGGTGCCCTCGATAACGCTTCAATTTGTTGCAAGAAGATACAGATCTTTGACAAAAAGGGGTTCACACTAGGAATTGCTATGCTCCTGGTTCAACCTGGGCAGGAGAAACTGTTCAAAACCCGGATAGAAAATGCTCTGAAATCAGCTGTGAAGAAGCCGAAATCTACAACAATGAAGCTTCCGTTCGGTTTATGTGGGTGTCAAGAAGAAAGCACTAGAGGGAGAGAACATGGAGAGATCGAAGAGGAATGCAGCGAACCGAATTACAGAAATGGGATTGAGAATTCGAATGTGAAGATTCAGCTGCAGATGCCTTTACCCACTTCATGCATTGTTGTTTCGGTTGATGAATGGCAGACGGTGCAATCAGGTGGGGATGAGATGGGGAATTGGTTGCTGAACTCAGATGGTCTTGAATCGATTGATCAGATTGGACCCAATGCGTTCAAGGGAGTTTATAAGGGCAAGAAAGTGGGAATTGAAAAGCTCAAGGGGTGTGATAAGGGAAATTCTTATGAATTTGAACTTCGAAAGGATCTGCTGGAGTTGATGACCTGTGGGCATAAGAATATATTACAGTTTTATGGTGTTTGTGTAGATGAGGCCCATGGATTATGCGTTCTCACTAAGTTCATGGAAGGTGGATCAGTTCATGATGTTTTGCTGAAGAACAAGAAACTTCAGACCAAGGAAATTATGAGGATTGCTGCCGATGTGGCAGAAGGGATCAAGTTCATCAATGACCATGGTGTTGCATACAGAGATCTGAACACACAGAAGATCTTGTTGGATCGGCATGGGAATGCTTGTTTGGGAGACATGGGGATAGTCACTGCTTGCAAGAGTGTTGGTGAGGCTATGGAGTATGAAACTGATGGTTACCGGTGGTTGGCTCCTGAGGTTTGTTCCCATAAGTCGTGTTACTCTTAAATCTATACTATCATTGCCTAGAAGATGGAACCAAGGGGGGTGGATGGGGCTAGTCGCCGCCCTAAGATTTGGAAAAAGGTCATAATTATAGTAATATTAATTCAAAATATATTTAGATTATATAGGTTTACCTCCCTAAATTTAATATATGTCCCTTAAGAACTTATAACAACAATTTGCTTTTCTTAAATTAAAATCCTGCATCCGTCCCCCGCTAGAAACACCTAACAAGCCAGATCATGCCCTGTAACCACTTTGTAACTGTTGTATTACAAAGAAGACAAAATATTTTTTTGTATTGACATCTGGGCACCAAAGATTTGCTTTCACTTTCTCTATTTCTTTTTCCTAGTTATTGAATATGAAACACTAATTACCATTTAATTTGATTTTGCACACATATAGTCTACATATATGTATGTATGTATGTGTGTGTGTCTATACACACACACACACACACACACACACTTATTAAGCGAGCTCATATGATACACTAAGTCCATCAAAATGACAATGCAATAAGCCTAACCAGTCAAGGGTGCATTTTGTATCCATAGGAAAGATTCCTGTGTGTTTCCAAAGGCATTTAAACAATATTTTTCCTAAGGTTGATGTTTTAAGGCAAAGAGTGGAACCTGCTAGGGAAATGAAATTGTTCGATGTTGGTTTGTATAGAACTTAAAAGGTGGATTGTTTTTATTGCACATAGCGTTTGGAACTGATTCTGATTTGTTACACTAGTTCTCTTATTTTATAGATTTCAAACAGTGTCACCATTGAAAAAAATTCCATTGTAATTTATACTATTATAATAAACAAATACCAAGGGCAATGATAAAATTTGCTGAAACTATGTCACGTGATTTTTTCTTCTATTTTTTGTTTAGTTAGTGAAAAATATGTAAATTCAGAATAACTGTACTTCCTACATATTGCATTACGTCCCACTTCCTGCATAGCTTAGCTTCCCACACAATAGCTTCTCACACAAATTTTAAAAATACCACTTTCTACATTTTTTTATTTCTCAAATACCTAAAGCCACTAAATTTCAGTAATGAATATTGCACGGGCATCGCGGGTGCTGCAAATCCTAGTTTATAATAAGCTAGTAGCTTAAGATTTAAAAACGCATGGATGTGTAATACTCCTTAAGAAACCTCCTTCATTGTGTTGATTGTTTCATTCTAAATTTGGATAGTGACAATAGAGAAATAACACTGTTTTGGTACATGATGTTGCAGTGACAATAGGTTATTGAATCTAAACCTTTGATGGAGGTTCATTTAGACCATGACGATGATTCACAATCACTTTACCATGAACGGGCTATAATGGCAATCATATATCTCACAGGAGATGTATGATAGTTTAATAACACATCCAAATACATTACTTGGACTCAATGTCTGTGAACGGCGGTTTTGACGACCAGTCTTATTCAAAGAGAACTTTATGTCACTTATCCAACATCATCATTTTTCAAGCATGCCTAACATATCTTCATAATTGTTTTGCTTTACAGTTAATTAGTTGTTCCCATTGAACAAATTCCACTTGGCTGCATCTTATTAGAAGTGCTACTTCCCCGTATCTGCTCTCCTCTTTCAAAACTGAGCACAAATTTTTTCCACCCAAATAATGTAGGCTAGGCCTTTCTAGACATATTTGTTCACCTTTGCCAATGCACGACAAATTGGCCTTTTGATTTGTGAAGCAAGCCTGTTTTACTTTTATCTTTTATTTATTTTTTCCATTTTTTGCTGAAAGAAAGTAAAGATGAGAACTTTCCGGAACTTGCACAATTTAATTTATTTTTTAACTTCAAACTTATTCAAACACAAGATATTTCAACAATGAATTTTTCCTGAAGCTTCCAAAAATTCTCTCCTATTTTACCTTATAGTTTGACGGAAAAGTTTACCAATTGGACAGGTTAAGTAGATGTTTGCCTTCTGTTTAAATGTGACACTAGCAACTAGTGCAATCTTAGGCAAGCTTCCCGGACTTCTATGTTTGCTGCCATCTCTTTGGTTTTTGTCCAGTCTGTATAGTGGAGCTATGGAAGTTTGTAATGGTGTTTGTCATCTTTTTGGTTGTGAACAGATTATTGCAGGTGACCCAGAAAGTGTTACAGAAACGTGGATGAGTAACGTATATAGTTTTGGGATGGTAATATGGGAGATGGTGACCGGGGAGGCAGCCTATTCCGCATATTCACCTGTACAGGCTGCCGTAGGGATAGCTGCATGCGGACTTAGACCTGAAATCCCCAAGGACTGTCCTCAAATCCTGAGAGCGTTGATGATGAAGTGCTGGAACAATAACCCTTCGAAACGTCCTCAATTATCTGAAATTCTGTCAATATTGATGCGGCCAAACAACAGCAGCAACAATGGTATTAGGTAAAAGTTATTCGAACTTCTATGGAACCTAATTTGCTAATACTATTTGTTTTCATAGATCCCCGTCTCTAGTAGGTGCTACCATTCCTGTGTAGATCTAAGAAGTTCAACATTCAACATTCTCAACAGAAATGAAGATGTAAATTGTAACTTTTAGTGCTGCATCAATTTTACTTCTCATAGTGCAAAAAACATAGAAAATTGAAAATAAAATATTGTGCTAATTGTTTTCTCTAGGTTGGAATGTCTTTTCCACCATGTACTCTATATTTTTTTTTATGAAGATGTGACTGGTGGGAATAAATTGTGTTTCTTTTTCCTCGTGCCATTTGGATGACTAGACATTTTGGATTACTAGGCTAAGAATCGGACAAATTAAAAAGGTGAGAAAAGGAAAAAGAAATGAGATTGTGGTTAGATGGGCCTACAAGAGGAACAAAAATATTGTGTTCTATTCTCTCTTCTTTTTGCTCCTCTAGTGGCTCTCTGAGGGTCCCCAGAGAGGTCCCTCCTGTTTTTTATGTCTCAAGGGATGTTTCAAACTCCTGGACACCCCTCCTCTCCTCCTGTATTTCATTCATCGACTGTCCATTTCTTTGGACTAGCTGTTGAGCCTCCATATACAAAGATTCTTTGCTCGAGAACATCCAAAATCTTTGATTCCTTGCTTGAAGACATCCAAAATCTATGACTTGGTACTCACATAATTGGAGGCATTACTAGCGCGGATATGCCTTCATAACTCTTTCTTATGTGCCTACTAGAGTACTAGTTGGGTTTGGATCAGGTGGGCCTGCCATTTAAGACTTGGAAATTGGAATGGATAACAAGTATTAGGGATTGCTTGTTACTACTTAAAGTAGAGCCTTTGGCTTGTGGTTTAATAAAAAGTTTAAAAAATCTAAACAAATGTGTTTATAATTTTTGCTTAACAAACACAAATTTTACTATTCTAAGTTGTAAATTTATAATTTTAACAAATATATATTTGTAACTTCTGCTTAAAATTATAATCACATCTTTCAACTATAATTTATAAGTTCATAATTCTAGTTACAACAAATACCCCCTTAGTTTCAGAGCTCATCTTGTTTAAATGGGGGCGCAAGTGATCTAGATCTGGCTTAACAGAATATGATGTTGCACACTTCAAAAGACGAACTTCGTTCAGAATTGCTATTTGGGTCTAGAACTAAGTTATTAGGTGAAGAAGTGTTTTATGAATATTAAGTTATCACCTATCAGGAACCTAAGTGACGTGATTGTTCACAAGGCTATTTATTTGCAGTTTTTGGAGGTGTGCCAGTTTTAGGTGCGTAATGTTAGAAAAATTATATGGGTGATTGTGAAAATGTATAGCCATTTTGAGTTGCTAGTGATCTTTGTTAAGCGCTCTTGGTTTTAAGTTATATATATTTTTTTGGCTTAAACTAGCTTTAAGTCAAATAAATAAATAAAATTTGTTTGATGAATTGTATGAGTGATTTAAAGAGAAAAGGCAAAAAGTAAAAAGCTTTAGTTTAAAGTCACTTTTAAGTTAAAAGGTAAAAATGTAAAAAGTTTTAAGTTTAAAAGAAATTGTTCTAATTTTTAAAATTTATTTTTACATAATTTTATATTTAATATAAATTTTGCTTGATAGATTTTGACAAATAGATTTTAAAAATAGAATTTTTTTAATAAAAAATGAATATGTAAAACAAAAGTTATGATATTTTTAAAAAATATATAAAGTATTTTAGGTTAGTAAGTAAGATGACAAAAAGATTAAAAATTAATAAGTAAAAGGACAAAAAGTTGAGATTAAAAAACAAGGCTTAAATTAAGTTTATTTTGACTTTAAACAAAAATGTAATAAGTTCGACTTCTTCAAGCTGGTTGCCAAATGATGCTGAATCATTTAAAAAGATAATAATACTATTACTTATATAAAGGCACTTTTTATTATAAAAAGTTAAAAAGTAAAAAATTATTAACAAAAATAAATAAATAAGAAAAATAATAGGTGTTCGCTGGTAAACCGCTATTGGCATTCTAAACAAACAAATAAAAATCTTAACATATA
>JAOTRH010000006.1:7921246-7936435 GCA_034768845.1 Heliamphora exappendiculata | reverse complement strand
AATATATATATATATATATATATATATATATATATATATATATATTGCGCCACCCATTCCTCTCCTTACTTTATAATTGGCTATTTTAACAATAACATTAATTTTTAAATTTTTATTCCATATTGTGCACTCTTTAATTTGTTTTCTTTCTTTTTAATGAGTGCTTTTTAATTTTAAATTTAGATTGAAATAAAATATACGCAAAATAAATTGAATAAAAAATGAGAAACACTCAATAAATATGTGAATTTGCATGGGTAGAAAGCGAGTGAGTGAGAAAGAATGCAAAAGCATTTGTAGACAAATATAGATTTGTGTTTAGAGTGCTATATGAGATATTTTAATCATATTGGATATTTTTGTAATGTAAGCCAGTTTTGAATTTTATTTTTTATCTATTTTATTATGTACATTTTTTTAATGAGTTTATGTGTAGAGATAATGTGTCACCTGAGATATTTTAGTCATGTAAGAAATTGCTCCTCTTGAACAATAAGTAAAATGATTTACATTAATTCTAAATGCTATTTTTTTAATTTTGAATGCACAACATTTGTTTTGAGAGTTTGAGACACTTGTATAGGATGTATTAATAAAAGTTAATTAACAAAACAATTTATTTTCAATTCCGATAAATTTGTTAGCTAACAAATAATTAAATTTTAAGCTTGTGTTTGGACTAATTTTTTTTAGTAACTTTTAAGTTTTTTGGTATTTTTGTAAAAAAGTAGGTGTCAAATTATAATTTTTTTATGAAAAAAAAATTTGATTTTTTTTCTATTGCCCAAATCAAGTAATTTTTTTTAAAACTTTTAAACCAAAAAACTTAGTTTAAAAATCAGGCCAAACACGTGCTAAGTTTGTTAACAATTCGAGCCTTGAATTTGGGGACTGCCATGCCACTTGCAATATATATACTTTCGTTTGTAGCAGACACTATGTTTGTGTAGTTTTCAATTCATTACAATAAAAATGCTAAATGAAAAAGAAAGAGACAAATTAAATACAATAAATTAAAGTCTTTAAAGAAAAAATGTTGACACAAAAATTTGAAAAATTATATAGTGTTCTTAAAAAAACATTACAATATCACATAAGTTTGACTCCTTCCAAATTTTAGATGTAATTATTTGAAAAGTCAATTTCTTTAACGAGGTCTATTGAACATGAAATTTGGGACTTTTTTTTGATAAGAAAACATGCAAAAGAACTGGATTATATCAAAAAATTCGAAGCCTCTAAAACCACAAGCCTACTCATGATTTTAAAACTTCTTCAATCCAAAATTACTTTGGATCAACATTAGTCGCCAACATTGCCAAGTCACGAATCGTCCAATTTTCTTATCTTCACCCATAGGAAATAGACTACGAATTGAACATTGCCAACGCTTCCCTCACCTCGATGATAGTTTGACCAGCTATCGAGAGATCAAACGAAAGAGTTAAAGTACCTGAGATCACTCGCATTGAGTCACTTCTTAGATGGATCCTCTTGAAATCAAGTTCAGCGACAAATCTCACAACCCTTAAAGTTACAAAAGCTTTTCAGAAGTTGACATCCATTGCTCTCACTCTTTTCACTGCCATAAAGGCCATAACATTTCCTCTACCATCTCGTACAATAGTGCTTGGTCCTGCCATTTTGCTGTTGTTGATTTTGCCTGCATAAAAATAAACCTTTATAAAGCTATCATAAAAATTTACCTTTATAAAACCATTAACTAAGGTTCTCCACAAAGAAACAATTTGTTTGTTCACAAAAGATTCCAAAATCTTAATTTCCAAACTCCTAAAGTTTACCACTATGAGTTTCTCCTTCTTCCGCCACCGCTGCCCACCACCGCCACACTTGTTACCATCTCGTTGCCTCTCTTCCCTATCCCGCACCACTTCCACCCTCCACCACCATCTCAATCCCTTCTCAGTCCACCCGATGCCACACATCTCCATTTCCTTGTAGTGGCACTATAGTCTACCTATTTTACTTGGGACGCCATCCTTTCTAGTCCATTCCTCCCTTCCTTAGAATCTCAATATTCTATTCCCTAAACTCTAATAGTAAAATAGTGTTCAGTGGTGGTTCGTCAAACTAAGAACTGGTATTTCGTCATGATAGCCCAAACAGAGACTATATGTTTGACAATGTTAATTCAAGCAGAGATTATGCGTTCGATCATGAGAATCTAAACAATGGTTGAGGGTGACGAGGAAGAGAGAGATAAACTACATAGATATGAGAAGATAGAAGGCGATCGATGCAGGGAGATAGTAGCAGTAGAAATGGAAATGGTGATTGAGGTGGCACAATAAATAAAGGAGTAGATTGTAGAGATGAGAGAAGATTGCATCAAGAAATGAGGAGGTCGTAAAGAGTGAAAAAGACCACGACAAGAAGGAAATAGGCGCAATGGAGGTGGCAGTCAAGGTGGAGCGATCAAGGTAAGGGTTGAGGTGGCGCAATGGTGGCTACGGGATGAGAAGTGGTGGTGGTTAGGATTAGGGTTAGCGTTTGAGAGGTTATGAATGAAATTTTTGTAGGTATTATGATAGATGTAGAAAGTAAACTTAAATTTTGTAATTCATAGCATGGTGGGGCAGGTTTGCACGCTAGTTAAGTGACATAAATGAACAAGAGTACTTTGCACCACAATCATCTCCATTCTATAGGTTATAAAGACCGATACCTATTGCTTTATTTGGGAGAAATTAAAAAATTATATATGTGACAGTCATTGGAAGAAATAATTGTCATAAAAAAATTCTTAGTATATTATTTGTAGCAAAACTGTGAATAAGAGCCAGTAATTCTAACCATATTGACGAGGTTCTTAAAACACAACATGAAAGAGACAATATTCAAAAGCGGGGTCGAGGAAGGAGTAATTCATTCTAACCTTCATGTATAACGGAAATTAAGGCCAATATTACCCAGACATAAGGTCCATGTTGGGCTGAAAGAAATCCACAGCCGTGGGCCTAAGGCCCAATCTTTAACTTTCGCAAGAGATCATCCATTAATTATATTGGGCTGTAAGCCCAACGTTTAGCTTCTACAACACAAAATCCCTAAATCATTGGGCTCACCCCAATATTGAACTTTTATTTTTTTATTTATAACTACTATTTTTCATTTTTTATTTTTAATTATTTTAAATACTTGTTCTCTTACACTATATTCTCTTGCTTTCACTAAAATCAATTTTTTTAAAGGTTGACAACAATCTCTTTTATATTTTCACCAATGCTCGTCCTTGTTTATCATTATTTTTTAACTTATCTCATTCTGTTTTTGCCCTAAAAAAATATGATAAAAGGAAAAATTCATTCTTATTTTGTTTCGCACTATTATCATCCCTATAAAATAAATAAAGAGAGAGAAATAGGCTAGAAAGAAGAAGCGAAAGCATTGGTGTTAGGTTTTTCTTCTAAAAAGGCCACGGAGTGGGGTTTTCTTTTAAAATGTCCAATTGATTTAAAATCATATTTTTCAACTACATAATTTAGAACCACTTTATTAAACTTCCGCGTGTGTATGGGAATTTAAATAGGGAGAATTGCATACCATAATATATGGACCTAATTCAGATAGGATTTGGATTGCATATGCCAATGTATGGACCTGCATATTGAGTTGTATACATATTTAAAATTATTATTTCTCTAATTGTATCCGTGTCGATGAAATTTATATAATAAATGACATGATATTCACGCCAAATTTGAGTATATATCGACTTTATATAATGACCATGTTTAGTTGAAAGACCAAATATTAATAATATATTCAAATTGTTATTATGAGAATTATTAAAAAGTGGATTAATAATGTAGGCCTTACTTGGCACTAGGATAAACAAGATGGGATTCGACTATTCTCATATAATCATATATAAAAATGTGTTTGGCTATCTCTTTTGTGTGAAACATTATATTTTCTTTAAATAATTTTGGCTTTTATATCAATAACTATTTTCATCTAGAGAGGATGTGAGTTTAGCAATCAAGAAACTATGATTTATGAGGCATAAGAGACCATTTACATTTTGCCCTCTTCATCATGAGAGTACCTATGCTACTAACTAATATCCTTCTCTCTGTATTGTTGCAAACAACTTCTCCATTGAGATTGATCAAATAGGCAAGATCTTGCCCACTATAAAATTATTCTTTTTTTTTTTTGTAGTAGAATTGGTTGGTGCACGTGCTCTTGATGGTAACGAAAAGTTTTTTTTAGTACTTGGCGAGAAGTGACCAAGGCGAGTGGAGCATTACGAATCGATTTCTTAACAATTGTTATATTTATTAGTCTAAAAGTTGTATTAAATTAAATTAAAATATGCAATAAATTTATTCTAAATATAAAAAGTATAATTAAATCTAATTTAATTTCGTTTTTATCAAAACTCCCAAAGTATTGCGTTAATTTGAATTTTATTGAAGTGAAGTTCAAGTGGTGTTTTCAAAATATTACTTTAATTAGTATATTAATTTAAATTATTGAAGTAAAAAAGAAAATATAAAAAAAACTGTTAAACCCACGTCCCGACCGCCTACAACTCCCATTAATTTGACGGTCGGTCCTTTATCAAAAACAGTGAATTTTTTATCGTTTAATTAATTTAATACATTTTTGACTTATTTCATCAAGATTTAAAAAAATAATTTTTTTAATTAAAATATAATTTTTTTTATAAAAAATAAAAATAAATAAAAATAAACTAAATTTTATATTATTTTTTTTTTCATTTTTAGTGAACTTTTTACATCTTTCAATAATTTCTTTTTCTAAAAGTATAATAATTTAATAAAATAATAAAAAAATTAAAAACAAAAATAAATAAATAAAAATAAATAAATAAACAATTTTCCCAGTAGGGCACATAATTAGGCAACGACACACTCTTTTAATATTTTTTTTGTCAATGAGGTGGCAATCTTTATTATCAAACAATGATGTCATTTAACAATATGATGAATTTGAGTTGAAATAATAAATAATAGAATTATGTCTTATTTGAGCTAATTTAAAATATTATTTTTTCGTAAAAAAAATTAAAATTTATGCTATATCATCTGATTTTTTTTTAATAAAAAAGTCACTTTACTTTTTAAAATTTTAGAAATTTTAAAATATGCCAAATAGGGCATCATTTACCATTTAGTATGGATGTATAATGCATAAAAACTATATTGATATTTATAAATGGATTATAAAATTTAAGTAATTATATTAAGTAATATGCTAATCGAAATTCATTAGTATGTGATTAAAAAGTATATACTATAGATATTTATATAAAATAATAAATTCTATATCAAAAAAATATATTAATATTAAAATTTTATTATTTTTATTAAATTATTATTTAAAACTCATTCAGCTTTCCTTAGTAGCATCCGTAGTATTCACGGTGTGGGTGGACAAAATAGACAGAATAATTAGAAAATTGACATTTTACAAACCGTATGGTTTAAAACTTGATTTGTTTTTCTTACCGCGCAAGCAGTAAATACCTACAATTTAACCAAGTGATGCAGCAAAGCGACGCCGTACAAAAGAAATTTACACGTCCTACGTCGTCGTATCTGCCCCCGTCTCATCGGTTTCTCTCAATTTTCCACCTCTGCACAGATCCACAAATAATAAAATGGAACTAGACTACAAGCCGCTCGCCCCCGAATTTTTCATCTTCCATTTCTTGTCGCTTCAAATCTCTCTCTCTCTCTCTCTCTCTCTCTCTCTCTCTCTTCAAAAGAAGAGAGAGATGGTACCGACTTCTCAACGGGGACATGGCCACGGCAACAGAACCTGTCAGCCCAAAACCCTAGCAAAGGCAAATCCATAAATACCCCTCCCTGTACACCTCTACCTCCCTTCCTCTACAAATCCACGCAAACACGCTAGGAAAAAATTTTAATCTCAAAAGCAAAACACCTCACTCTCTGTCTTTCTCTCTTCCAGATTCCATTCTTTTCTGCGTCAGAGCTCCAATCGGTACGTTCTTTTCTTCCATTTCTTTCTCGTCTATTCATTCCTTTACTCCCTGGATTAATCTTCTCTTATTCCCGCGTCTTCTTTCGAATCGATTGCAAATGACGCTATTAACGAGGTTAGGGTTAGGATTTATAGTGATAGTGCCGATCGTTGTTGGACTGGTGTGTACAGATTGTTTCGATCTTAATTTGTTGAATATATTTCTGTTGTTGACCGTGTCGATGGGGTTTTGTGGGGTTTTCAGCAGTTTGTTGCACTTTATGCTTCCTAGAAAGAGACCTGTTGTTGGAGAGGTTGTAGAAGACGACACCAGTGACAGAGAGAGCTTGCTCAAGAGGCATCGGATCGGTTGCTTGATCTCCTCATCGGCCACCGCCACCGAAAAAACCATCACCACCACCGCAGCGACGGCGAACGACGGAAATAAGAGCGGCGACGTGAACAGCAACAAAAGCGATATCAGCAACAGCATTAACCACAGCAGCGGCAGCAGCGTCTTGCCGGACATGGCTTTAGGGGATGGAAATCCGCCTGACATCGATGAGGATCTGCACAGTCGACAGCTTGCTGTGTACGGACGCGAGACTATGCGGCGGCTTTTTGCTTCTAACATCCTTATCTCGGGGATGCAAGGTCTTGGTGCTGAAATCGGTATGATGATCAATTACTTTCTCTAATTGTTCCTTTCGACTTTGGTTGCTTCCTTTAATATTGTTTTTTGAAGCATGTTGTTATTTTTGGTAAGTTTACTGAAGAACAGTATTGTGAATTGAGTGATTTAAATATAGAGCGTTGTCTTGTCAGCAACCAAAGTTCTGGTTGCTAGTTTTCATTTAAAGTTCATTCTGCTTAATTTCCCCTCTTTCACTTATGTATATTGTTTCATTGCTTCATTTGCTTGCTTGCTTTTGCTGTATCTTGTTGCCTTTCATTTGTTTTAGGTTGTATAATTGTTATGTTGATGATCATTCTCAGCAGCCGTGAGGCACGGGATGGATTCTCAAGCTGAAATGACTATCAGTAAATTTTTTGTTTTAGGTTAAATAAACTTGTTTCATGTATTGTATTCACTTGCAGCGAAGAACCTTGTACTTGCCGGTGTCAAGTCTGTCACATTACATGACGAAGGGACAGTGGAGTTGTGGGACTTGTCCAGCAATTTCTTTTTTTCTGAAAATGATGTTGGTAAAAACAGGGCACTTGCATGTGTTCAAAAGTTGCAGGAGCTCAACAATGCTGTTGTAATTTCTACCTTAACCACAGAATTAACGAAAGAACAACTTTCTGATTTCCAGGTATTTTATACAGTTTGTATTTTATCTCACTGATATACCAGAATCATTTTTCTTTTTGTAGCCAGAAACTTTCTGATCAACATTTATCATTCTATAATGCAGCAACTGTTTCCTCAGTTCTGCAGTTAAGTAATTAGGTTTGTTTCTACAAATGTTGAAAGCCATTTTATCTGCATACGATGTGTAATTACTGAACTGAAGTCATGCATTTTGTGACATGTATTGATATACGAGCGGCATAAAGCAGTCTCTGAATTATGTTCTTCTCTTTTTAATGTTCTGACCTTTTGTGATGTGTGGCCTTGGTTGATTACAACCACCCTGTCTTAGAAGGGTTTATTCCTTGTTATATACTATTTCATTGTGTGAGCCATGCAATGCTGCTTCAAGGTAATTGAGTTGCAGAGTTTGATCAGATTCTCTTTCATTTTGCTAGGATCTTCTATTTAAATGACAATAGGTATTCTGTGGTTATAAAGACTATTTGATTATACATTTTCACCTTGCTAAAGCTCGGATCCTTATTGACCAGCATGACATTGTATAACCACATCCAACCCATTGGAATAAAAAAATGTAATATCCATGCAGATTCTTTTCTAATCTAAAAGGAAAACCTAATCGTGTTATAAAAGGATTGCTGTCTGATATATATATATATATATATATATGTTTGCTCTCATAGACATATGTCTGTAGTGTATGGTTGCATGCTTGCAATTTTTTTCATGATGTAATTGTAGATGTGTTTGTGAGATAGAGTGTGTGTGTGTGGGTGTTTTGGTAAGCATTACGCATGTAGCTGTTTTCATGCTTGTCAAATTGTGTTGCTAAAACCTTATACACATTCTGGTGTTGCAGGCTGTGGTTTTTATAGACATGAATCAAGAGAAAGCCATCGAGTTAAATGATTACTGCCATAACCACAAGCCTTCTATTGCATTCATCAAGGCCGAAGTTAGAGGCCTTTTTGGATCTGTGTTTTGTGATTTTGGACCTGAGTTTACAGTTTTTGATGTTGACGGTGAGGAACCCCACACGGGTATTATTGCCTCCATAAGTAATGATAACCCTGCACTTGTGTCCTGCGTTGATGATGAAAGGCTTGAGTTTCAGGATGGGGATCTTGTTGTGTTCTCAGAAGTTAGGGGAATGATAGAACTCAATGATGGAAAGCCAAGAAAGATTAAAAATGCCAGACCCTACTCATTCACTCTCAATGAGGATACTTCAAATTTTGGTACTTACGAGAAAGGGGGTATTGTCACGCAGGTGAAGCAGCCCAAGTTGTTGAACTTTAAGCCATTGAGAGAAGCACTCAAGGATCCTGGTGATTTCCTTCTGAGTGATTTTTCCAAGTTTGACCGTCCGCCTCTATTGCACTTGGCATTCCAAGCGCTGGACAAGTTCATTTCTGAGCTGGGACGCTCTCCTGTTGCTGGTTCTGAAGATGATGCTCAGAAGCTGATATCTATAGTCAGTGAAATCAATGAGGGCTTGGGGGATGGGAAACTGGATGATATTAACCCAAAGCTTTTGCAATACTTTTCCTTTGGTGCTCGGGCAGTTCTGAATCCCATGGCTGCCATGTTTGGTGGTATTGTGGGACAGGAGGTTGTGAAGGCGTGCTCTGGGAAGTTCCACCCACTTTTCCAGGTTACTTCTATTAATATGTTTTTTCACAATTAAAATTTGTTATCCCTGTGCTTGTTTGTCTCCGCTTACATGCATGTGTTGTTGTCGTTCCTCTTCTCTGTAGAATGTACCCTGCTATTCTTATTTGGCTCAATAGATTTGACTTATTTTGGAGATCTGAGTTTTTTGGTGACACGAGACATCAATTGTTTTGGTATTTTTTATTCAAAAAATTCAGTTGTGAATAGAGAGTCTGACTTCTGTTATTCTTAATTTAATTTCTCATTATGGTGACCCAAAATTATTTATTTCAACATGTTTCGACAGTTCTTCTACTTTGACTCAGTTGAATCACTGCCCACAGAGCTGCTAGAACCCAATGATTTTCGTCCTTTGAATTGCCGTTATGATGCACAGATATCAGTTTTTGGGTTGAAACTCCAGAAAAAACTGGAAGATGCTCAAGTGTTTGTCGTAGGGTCTGGTGCACTGGGCTGTGAGTTTTTGAAGAATTTAGCTCTGATGGGAGTTTCATGCAACAGCCCAGGGAAGCTAACAATTACTGATGATGATGTCATTGAGAAGAGTAACCTCAGTAGGCAGTTTCTTTTTCGTGATTGGAATATTGGGCAAGCAAAATCCACTGTTGCTGCTTCTGCTGCTGCAGCAATAAATCCCAATCTCCGTATAGAAGCTTTGCAGAACCGAGTGAGTCCTGAGACAGAGAATGTATTTGATGATACTTTTTGGGAGAATCTAGGCGTTGTTATTAATGCCCTGGACAATGTCAATGCCAGGCTTTATGTTGATCAGAGATGCTTGTATTTCCAGAAGCCACTCCTTGAGTCAGGAACCCTAGGTGCAAAGTGTAACACTCAGATGGTTATTCCTCACCTGACAGAAAATTATGGTGCCTCAAGAGATCCACCAGAGAAACAAGCACCTATGTGCACTGTTCACTCATTCCCTCACAACATCGACCACTGCTTGACATGGGCTCGATCAGAGTTTGAGGGCCTGCTAGAGAAAACACCAGCTGAAGTGAATGCTTTTCTTTCAAATCCGATTGAGTATGCCTCTTCAATGAGGAATGCTGGTGATGCTCAGGCCAGGGATAATCTAGAACGTGTTCTGGAGTGCCTTGACAGAGAAAGATGTGAAACATTCCAAGACTGCATAATGTGGGCTCGTCTAAAGTACGTCCCTTCATTATTTATCTTTTTTGTTCTTTCATTTGTAACATAGAATAGTCATGTTATTGTCCTGACAATAACCGCCCCCCCTGGGATTGTGTCTTCAGGTTTGAAGATTATTTTGCAAACCGTGTGAAACAGCTGATTTTTACTTTCCCTGAGGATGCTGCAACCAGTACTGGGGCGCCATTTTGGTCAGCCCCTAAACGTTTCCCCCAACCGTTGGAATTCTCTGCTGCTGATCCCAGCCATGTCTATTTCATTATGGCAGCATCAATACTACGGGCAGAGACATTCGGCATTGCGATTCCCGACTGGGCCAAGAACCCTAGGAAGTTGGCTGAAGCTGTGGATAAAGTGACAGTTCCTGAATTTCAACCTAGGAAAGGCGTGAAATTTGTTACTGATGAGAAGGCTACCAGTCTCTCCACTGCATCTATAGATGATGCAGCAGTCATCAATGAACTAGTCATGAAGCTCGAACAGTGCCGCATGAATCTGCAACCTGGCTTCAGGATGAAATCAATTCAGTTTGAGAAGGTATTTCTCGTTTCATCTCTATTTTTGTCCATATTCTTCCCCATTTTAATGAGAGCTGAAGTAAGGGATGGGAGCCTTGGGAAAAAGCATGGCACCTTAGGATGGGTAACTTTCTTTTTCCATTTGGAAACTGTAGAAATGTGGTGAACATTCAGATGTCTTTCCTTGATTTGGGTTCCTAATGTTGCCATGTGAATGTGCAGGATGATGACACAAACTACCATATGGAATTGATAGCCGGGCTTGCTAACATGAGGGCAAGAAACTACAGTATTCCTGAAGTTGACAAGCTGAAAGCCAAATTCATTGCAGGGAGGATTATCCCTGCAATTGCAACCTCCACAGCAATGGCCACAGGTCTCGTCTGCCTGGAGCTGTATAAGGTTCTGGATGGAGGACACAAAGTTGAGGACTATCGCAACACATTTGCCAACCTAGCTCTTCCTCTTTTCTCCATGGCTGAGCCAGTTCCGCCTAAAGTTGTAAAGCACCGAGACATGAGCTGGACTATCTGGGACAGGTGGATTATTAAAGACAATCCAACTTTGAGCGAGCTTCTCCAATGGCTTACAGACAAGGGGCTGAATGCCTATAGTATTTCATGTGGAAGTTGCCTGCTCTACAATAGCATGTTCCCTCGGCACCGAGAGCGGATGGACAAGAAGGTGGTGGATTTGGCTAGGGATGTGGCCAAGGTGGAACTGCCAGCATACCGTTGCCACCTCGATGTCGTGGTGGCATGTGAGGATGACGAAGATAATGATATCGACATCCCTCAATTATCCATTTACTTTCGTTAGCTTTTCTTGAATGACTTCCAAGTGCTTTAGATAAGACAGACACATTTGGGCATTACTCTATTCACATGGTCTTTCAGTCTGGTGTTCTGTTGATGAGCACATATAAAATGGGTGTTTCTTACAAGAGCTTCACCTTACATATATAATTTGAGAATAAAGTTCAATTTCCCCATGTTGATTTTGTTTCATGATTGCTTGTTAAATTGTTGTGCACGTGTGTTTTATGGTGGTATTATTTGATCTGTATGTCTTATCGAACTTTTAAACAGCCGAAATACCCTACTGCTAATTTTGATGGCCTTATAGCGCCGGAGAAGAGAGCTTGCAGTATGCCACCTCCAGTGATGTTTATCTGTCAGCGAGGCTGACCAAATGACCAAAAGTGTCGATTGGTTTTCTCTTCCAAAGAAGCCCGGACAAGCTGGATTTTCCTGTTATGACTCCTATTAATGGTTTTTCAATTCATCATCAATTTCAGATTTTGCCATGGGTGTTATTTTTACGCTCGTTTCAAAATTTTCCCTTAAACAAATCCGAGTCCATGGAGTTTGGTCACTTTTGAGTCCGACCAGAATGGTGACAATCCATATCTTTCTACTCATCGGAGACCGTCCAGGTAGTTTAAAATTAAATTGACAACAGAGCCCAGTAAAGAATGTTGACCCAAGCGGATCAACATGCAATCTCCAGGCAGCAGACTGATGGGATCCAAGAGTCATAATGCTAGTTATATAATGGAGAACTCCCCAGTACATGTAAAAACATGATATTAAAGATTAGAACATACATTAGTTCAATGAACTCTTTTAACATTTATCTGTTCATCGGCTAAGAACAGATCAAGTCCTACACGCTCCAAACAAGGCAGATGCCCAAACTCTGAAATTCAGTTGCCTCCGATGTTAAGAGCAACAATATTTATGAAAATCTTCCAATACGTTGAACTGTCAAACGCTTTTATCAGCGCCCTCGTCAAATTCAGCAGCTCCCCCCACTCGGAAATCCAGTTGCTTCTGATGCTTTAAGCGGCGGCGCTTATCAAAATCTTCCCATCCTTCAAACTGTCAAAAAAATGCTGTTATCATTTGCTCCAATAACATGAAAACATATTGGACCAGTCCGTGGATGTGGGGAAGACAAGTCGATAGACTTGATACCTGGCGCAGAATATCCATTGTAATTTCAGAACCATGGAGATCCAGGGTTGACAGCAGGATGCACATTTTGAACAGCGTAGAAGGGAGGGATTTGAGTCCATTATTACTTAGTTCCAAAGTCTGCAAAACAGTTGGTAACAATACATAACATAAGCAAGCAGAGAACTAGTAGTCTTTTGGGGCTCTGTCCTACTTGCCAATAAGCATGGGTTATTTTTCTATGGGCTCAACAACCAGGTGAAAACTCTTTTGCCTGGATGGTATTGGCAATTACATTTAAAGTGAACACCCTTTTTATCTATGTTCAAAGATGGAAAGAATTTGGTTTCCCTGAATGCTAAGTTGCTTTTTCAAACACATCCATTTGAGATCCTTAATTCTCCAGGGTTAGTTTGCCGTTCCAGGTTTCTCGTGCATATTTTATTCAACTTGTTTTATAGGACCCCACAAATAAAAAACAAAGCAAAACAGCAGATTAAGGAAGATGGGACCATCAAATTTTGAAAATTTCCAAATGTTTCAGGCAACTCCATCAGAAGATTTGATGAAAGATCAACCTGCAAAACATCAAAACCATGTCAAGCATATCACCAGAGTTTAAAACTGGCAAGGTTCTCCAATCTTCATACATCAAACATTGCAAGAACAAGATTTTGTGACAAAAGAATTAGAATCCTACCTCCATAAGAGAAGTACATGCCCCTATACTAGCGGGAAGGGTGCATATCCTGTGTAGAGATTAAAATGTGCCAAGCTCAGTCCAGAACACAACTAATGGGAATTATGTGATATCATGCATCTCTTTTGAACTGACCAGATTCGTTCCAGTGCAAAGATTGGGAATGGGAATAAGGTATGCAAATGACCACAGCTCTAAAATGCGGTAAAATATGGGTAGACAGTATAGATCACACACATTAAAACTTAAGGTACTTCTAAATCTAAAAGCATTTTTCCATTAATAATCAAACATCCGATAAAATAAAGTTTATTATCTTCCAAATAAATTATGCAAATTCTAGAAGCTGCCTTTATTTTTAACATTTGGTCATGCCTTTATCCGACTTTTTCCCTCCCAAGGACAACTTCTTTCAAAATTATATTAGGGAAATTTTGCGATCATTTTAGATTGATAAACTACTGTTTTGGAACATAAGTGTGTCATGTTTTGGAATGCACATTCCAAAATATAAATTGCTATGGTATTAGCGTTTTCTAGTAACACCGATCAAACCATTAGTGCTCAAGTCATTTATGCCCATTGAAATAGAAGGTACACAAGGAGACATGAAACAGACCCTGAAAAGTGAAAAGAATAAAAATTACACCCAGTTTATTTGGCAGTAATGGGATATTAAGGGCAGAATGGCAAGACCAAATCACTGGCAGTATATGCACAGAGTGGTTACTTTTAGGTTCGAACCCAAACCTCAAGGTTGATAAGTCAAGTTTTAACCATTGAACCGGTGACCCCCTGCTTAGGGCCTAAGAAGAATATAAACAAAATAATACCATATTGTAGTAGAGTTACATTCACGTTTACAAGTACCTATTATTGTTGGCTTTCAAAACTTGAAGCTCAGTCAGCTGTCCAATTTCAGTTGGGAGACATGTCAGCTTGTTGTTTGCAACATGAAGTTTCCTCAGACAAGTTAAAGCACCCAGTGCAGAAGGCAAACTTGTTAAACTGCATAAATCTCATAATCAAAATTATGAACACAATGTATAAAAGGATATACGCATCTTAGTAATAAAACCTGGTAATGATATTTCATAACATAGTCATTTAACAATTATATTTGTATACCTATCAAACAAGCTTACACGTTGCCCACATTTCTAGGGTCATGCAAACTAATATAACATCAGGCAGACGCTTGAAAGAAGGAAAGCTTCCAAACGAGTATCAAAAGGCAAGAATCAATACAAGTTTAAGCTATTTATGTATTTATATGGAAACAATTAATTATTGGTGAGTAAAATGGCTTCTGATGGTAACAACAAAGATCTCATTAGAAAACTTAAGAAGGTAGTTCTTTTGGATTTAGCATATTATTTAAATTATCAAACCATCATTCTCAAGCCTTAAGAGAAATGAGAAATAGATCAAATCTTTGAATTGTTTTGTTGGGGCATGGGTGCTTTGTATGCCTTAACATGAATGTCTTGTAAGGAGTAGCATGCCTTGAAATAAGTAATGATTCCACTCAGAAATGTCTTGCCTCATGCAGGCTATGCTTTATGGAACGTAAAAGAAAAACATCAAACTTGTTAGCCACAATGTCGCCAGAGGAGAACTACTGTGAAAAAAAGACCAGGATCAATATCTCAGTTATAGCAATAGTAAGGTTGTTTAAACATTTTAACTCAGGAGAAGATGAGGAATAATGTATGGCCTAAAGGAGGGCAACCTCATAATAAGTCTTGAGCATTTTGTCATGACTGTTCGAAATATGGAGAGTACTTATGACTAATATTTACATTCAATGATGAGACATCAAGAGTGCTTGTGAAATAACACAAAACCGCAAGATTATTATCATATGGAGAAGTTTTTTTTTTTTTTTGGGGG
>JAOTRH010000006.1:7861128-7884234 GCA_034768845.1 Heliamphora exappendiculata | reverse complement strand
CTATATAAAATACCAATTTGTGAATAGTGCAAAGAATTATTTTAATAGCAAGAAATCATTTTTTCTTACATCTTAGTGGTGTGAAACATATTTTTTTATCCTAAAAATATCCTAATTTTAAGTGGTATTTGTTATTATTGAAACTAGTAACTTATATATTGTAATTTGCAGTAGAAGTTGTCAGTATTTAGTAAAAATTGTAACTTATAGTTGAAATAAAAAAAAAATAATTATAAGTGGTAGCAAAAGTTGTAAGTGTTTGAAAAAACTTATAATTTATAACTAAAACTAGTATCATAAAGTTAAAAACTACCATCAGAAGCTTTGCCAAACACCCCCTAAGAGCTTATTTGTTTGTCTCTATATATATATATATATATATAAAATGGTAGAATGTATTATTAGACAAGAGAAAGTGACTCTTAGACCTTAAATAAAAGATGAAGGCATATCCACTGCAAGGGATATAGAATATCATGGGAAATAAGGTACTATATATGTCACATTTTTTAAAGTATGCTGTCATTTTGATATTCTATACCCAATGTTAATGGACAAATAAATATTGGATATGCAAAAGTTAAGGCCACATGTTTTTCAAATCAGTGATCAAAATCCTATATTCCTCTCGTGAAGATGTTTGGCTAAGCTATTGAGAGTGGTTTATAGTTTTTTGCTATTAATTATAATAATAAACTATATTTTTTTTAAACACCCATAAATTATTCTACAAATTATAATTACTCATTTTTCTATAAATAATTATTTTCAACTAAAAGTTAACATATTTTTTAAATACTCATAATTTTTGCTACAGGTTAATTAAAAATTTATAAATTATTAATTTCAGTAATGACAGATACTATCTATATGCTCTAAACAAAGAGGGTTAAACAATCGTTCGATGTTCGATCATATCTAGAAGTACTCATATTTTGATGCCAAACACATCTTATATGCTCTAAACAACTAAGCTTAAAAGGTTGTTCGATCGTGTCTAAAAGTACTCATATCTTGATATACTCACATAATTTAAAGATTTGAAATAGATAAAAATAAAATAATAAAAAATGGAATTAAAAAAAAGTAACCTATTGGTGGAAATTGATGTGATTCACCTTTGAAAGAGAATTTAAACACGCGTAAGCTTTGTGATTGGTGGTGGAGCTAGCGAACGGTGCACGTCTTCTCTTTGTACTAATGGGGGTTTAATGTTTAATCAACAAAACGTCAAGTGTAAACTAGTTGGATCTATAATGATTTAAAAGTGCGCATGGAGAAAAAGGGAAGAAAGAGACACTTGGGCATTCCCGAGCAATTGCATTGGGAGAATTATATATAAGAACTAATTACGACTACTATTAGTTACTATTTAGATTAATATACATTGTTCAATTTAGAGTACTTTTTAAAAATGTTACTATGTTAATAATTAAACTTATTATATAAACAATAACACGTGATATTTTTATTATTCGTTTGTTTGTTCAATTAGTCGGGTTGGTTTACATTAAAAATTAATGCAAGACAATCCATGCACTTGTTTTTTTTGCGACTAAAAGTTAGTACAATTCAGTTTTCTTGTTTGTTTAGTCGATTAATTTTTCGTGTTGAACTTTTAGAAGAATTATACAGTATGTAATGTGTTAAATAATGGATAAATAATACCATAATTGAGAATTAATGTAGTATTGAGGATACCTAATTAAAAATTTTGAATTATTTCTTACTTTATATATTAATGGTTAAAAATAATTACAATCTCGTAATTCATCTATAAATAATACAATTTAATCTCACCCTATTAGTGAAAATAATAATAATCATATTAAAATTAGAAATAAAAAAGAAGAAGAGAACCAATTTTGGATAGTGACAGAAATTGGAAATCTTAGTTTTGAAAAGCTAAATAATTTAGAACAAAAATAAATAAATAAAGGCAAGTTTAAAAACCTATATTTTTATAGAATTTTTAAATTTTGGAAATAGCTACTAGAGAGTTGCCTATATAAATTCCTCGTTAGGATCAGGCCCATCAAACCCATTTCCGTGGGATAGAATGGCGGTGTGAGAGGTTTTAGGAGAGCAAAATAATTTAGAACATAAATAAATAAATAAATAAAGGCAAGTTTAAAAACCTATATCTTTTTAGAATTTTTAATTTTGGAAATAGCTACTAGAGAGTTGCCTATATAAATACCCCATCAGGATCAGACCCTTCAAACCCTTTTCCGTGGGATGGAACGGCGGTGTGAGAGGTTTTCGGAGGAAAAAAGGAAAAAGTGAAAAAGCTTTATCCTTCATCCATCAGATAGTAAAACCAAGTTTAATAGTTGTGAAATTTTAAGCGTAGTTTCTTGGCATATGGCTGTTCTTTATTCTTTGGCGACGATCAGTGACATGTAAAATCTAAATTTTTGTTTTGTTAATTGACTTATAATCTTGAAAATAGTTTATTCCCATACTTTTTTAATACGAAAAATTAATTTTAAGATTATTTTAATTAAATGATAATTCTAAAATATCCATATAGAATGGGAGATAAAAAGTAAGTTTAAATAATTATCTTTTAACAGTTTTTAAATAAATATAATTTTAAAATATTGGTATAGAATGAGTTTTTTTTTTTAAAGGATAAAAAAAAGAAAGAAAAAAAAAGAAAGATAGATAGATAGAAAACAGTGGAATTGTGGGTGTTTTTTTTTTTTTGAACGAGAAAAATAACACCATAAATATATAGATATAAAGAAATTGTACAACATAAACTCCAATGCAAAACAGCACGTGAGAGAGATAATCAACAAAAAAAAAATATAAAAAATTAGAAAATTCTACAGCTGAAACCTAACATAGAAGTAGAAGTTTACAACCAGTTGGTGAGAATACAACTAAGCAAGCTACAACCCCTGATGAAGGACGGCTTCAAGGTTAAAGATGACCTCCTCCACCCTAGAAATCATGTTTTGCAATTTACCTTTCATCTATAACCTTGTCCTTAATTTCGTCAGATACATCACCTCCTCATAATCAGTCATGACATTATCAAATACCAACTTATTCCTTGCCAGCCATAAAGACCAGATTCCAGCTATGAATGTTGTGTTCCATAGTTATTCTCGAATGCACTTTTTTTTCCCTTTCACCCAAAATTTGAACAGGCTATACAAAGTTTCAGGAGATGCCCATTGGCTAACCCACCAACGCATCAGAGCTGATCACACCTTCCATGCTACTTGGCACTGTACTAATATGTGATTAATTGATTCTACCTCCATGTTGCAAAAAGCACAGCTAAGATTCACACACGGTTTAAGGATCAGGCGCCTTACTAGAATTTTTTTAGTGGCAACTTTATTTTGTATCGCCATCTAAGTGAATAACAAACATTTTGGTGGCCCTACTATCTTTCAAAGTCCATTGATGCTCCCCCACTTCCTCTTGCCATCCTTATCCAAGAGGTTACGCAAGGATTGCACTGTGAATGTTTAGTGTGTCTCTCCCTTCCATATGTAGCGATCCATCTTACTTTTCTCAATTATGTGTGATTTAAGGCTAACCAGAAGATCTGCCCATTGACAGGCTTCCCATGAGAAAAGAGGCCGTCTAAAAAAGGACTCGACTCTTAGATCCACACAAGATCTGAAGAACTCAGCTACCCTTAACTGTTGAGCCCTTGCTAGGATAAAAAACCTGTGGTGAGTTTCAACAAGGGGCTTTGGCCCCACCCAGGCATCCTGCCAAAAACTAACATTCTCCCCATTACCCATCTGCAAACTTAGGTTCTTTTGCAAAATGCTTCCCACTCTAGTTTTCGTCTAACCAATTGTGATGATGTCCCTCCATAGCCTACCAGTCTTGCTCCTAGTCCTCTCCTTAGGAAGCCAATCACCCACTCTGTGGCCATATAATTGCTGAATGAAAATCCTCAAGAGAGCATTTTTTTTTCTGGGTATATCTTCACCACCATTTGACCAACAGTGCCAGGTTTGTACATTTCAAATCCCTTACCCCCAGGCCCCCCTTCTCCATGCTGGTGGTTACCTTCCCCTAAGACAGCAAATGCAGCTTTCTTCTCTCTTCTTCTTCCCCCATAGAAAATTTCGTTGGATCTTTTCCAGCTCAACCTTAGTCTGATCTGGTAGTTTGCATAAAGAGAGGTAGTAAGAGGGGATATTAGCTAGGGATAATTTAATAAGGACAATTCGCCCGGCCATAGAGAGATGTGGAATTGTGGGTGTTGATATGTGGATTTGTAGGTGTTGAATCACTGCGTGTGTGTGTGTGTGAAAAATATGTTTTTCATGGGTACCAATTTGGTGGAAAAAAGAATTATAATATAGTAAAATCGAAAGTTGCTAGCATGAAAACATTTATATACAATTATCTTGGGGTTGTTTTCGAGATGGTTAGTATAGACTTGAGGGTGGACAAAATATTTTGAGCCTGAAGGTCCAGCCCAAACACGCAGGTTATCATACAGCTTGCTCCAATAAATCAAAATTTCGGATAACCAGTTGTTCGGGCCCTACAAGTTTGACCCACCCCATTAAGGGGCAGTCTGGACTAATGAGGCCCATGTCGGCCCCCTAAATGGAAATGATAATTTTCATCTTGTATACGATTTGATTGGATATACAAGATGAGAACAAATCAACATCAGATCCATAGGGATGGAAACAAATCAGAATCAAATCATATCAAAATAGGAAACAAATCCTAACTGATATGAGGCAGAATCTTAAGAGGATTCAACCTCCATCAATCTTGATCCCTATATAAAGAGAGGTACCCCCACACCGCTAGGTACACAATTTTCCATCCCAAAAACTCTTGCTTAGAGACCTCTCAAAGAGATATCTAACTTGAGCGTCGGAGTGCCTCCCGGTTATAACCAGCCGGTAGGCGCTAATGGTATTCTTTGAGGTTGCAGGTGTTCAGCGGTGGAACAAGGGGCGTCCAGTGAGTTCGGAAGACAAGGAGTCCGGCTCATACTCTGTTCGGGGTCATTAGTATTGGGCCAGTTTATTTGGTCCTGATTGTGCCGAACAAGCCCAAACAGTTTGTACCGCGCACAATTTGGCGCCGTCTATGGGAAAGACGATTTCGAACCAACGGAATCATGATCCACACTCTGACTGGATTCACTGGAAGCCGCACCAGGGAGGATATTCCCCAAAGATCCATCCCTGCTATTTCGGATAGGCCAAGGGCCCCCAGAGTCCCTTCAGAGGTGCAAAGGCGAAGGGATGATGCTTCTCACAATGGGAGGCAGTTGCGCTACTCAACCACAAGTTCCAGGGGAGAAAAACCGTCCCCCCTCTTCAAGAGATAGAGGGCGATTGGAGGAAAGGTTGGCCAGACGTGATAGGATCATCAACAATCTGGAGGAGAGAATGGAGCAGCACGATTTAGTGATCGATGAACTCCAGCGACTGATCCAAGGGCAGGAGGCTCGAAGGGAACGGCGTGTGAGGCGAAGAGAAAGCCCCGGTCAAGAGAATACTGAACAGAGCCTAGAGTCTTACAGTTTGAGCCACCCTCAGAGGCGGAGGCGCAGAGAACCTGAGGTAAGCCTCAGAAGTTCTAAAACCGTTAAAACGGAGTCAGTTCGGCCGAGCCATGACAGAGTTTCCTGGACCGAACTGGATCCAAACCAAGACCTGCAGCTATGTTTGGAATGGAGGATGGACTCCCGGTTGCAGCACGGTAGTGGATGAGCAGCCCAATACGTGGCAAGAAGGGCTCTTGAACAGATCTCGGTGTCACCATTGGCCAAAATCATAGAAAATGCTGATCCACCACGCAAGTTTTCTCCACCCAAGTTTGAGATGAATGACGGGAAGACAGATCCAGTAAGGCATGTTCGGCAATACAGATAGGCAATGGCGCTCTGGAGTGGTAATGACACGCTCCTTTGCCGCATGTTCCCATCCAGCCTGGGAGAGACATCCTTTAGTTGGTTTCACAAGTTGCCACCCCGGTCCATAATGAACTGGCAACAACTAGATGAGTCCTTCACTGCTCAGTTCATAACCAACGGCAGGCACCTGAAGAGTTTTGACACACTACTGGCCCTATGGAAGAGTGATGGAAAAACAATTTGGGAGTGTGCTCGGTGGTACTGGGAGGCTTACAATGAGATTGAAGACTGCAACGAGCAACTCGCAGTTGAATCTTTCAAGATCGGGCTACCTCCCATGAGTTGCTTAAGACAGTCCCTCACCAAAAAGGCCGTTACCACAATGTCCGAGTTAATGGTAAAGATAGAATAGCACGCAAAGGTGAAAGAAGACATAAGCCAAGCCGAGCAAAGTGTTGCCTCGGTAAAGCAGCATGGAAAGAAGGATAAGGGCCGAAAAGATCAGAAGTCCAAGAAGCTACCCCAAGAAAGGAAGGAGTCAAAGGCTTTTAAGGCCATGCAAACGATTTTCAAGGAACCTCTACATAAGCTCCTATACTAGATTAAGGACAAGCCCTATTTCCAGTGGCCACCAAAATTGATGGGAGACCCTAGCAGAAGAGATCGGAAGAAGAAATGTCATTATCACCGAGATCACGGCCACCTGACTGGGGAAGGCAGAACCCTGAAGAGACACTTGGAGGACTTAGTCCGAGCTGGACATTTACTTGAATTCGTCGACACGGAGAAGACTGCTCGGGAAGGAGGGAACCGTGAACAAGACCAGAGGGCCGAACAAGGAGACCAGCCACTTGGTGTTGTAAAGATGATCCATGGCACAGTCGAACCAATAACTAGATCAGCAGTTCGGCACCATGCCAGGACCATTGCTCACGCCATGAAGGTGGATGAGGGCAAGCGAAGGAGAATAGATGGAGACTCTAGTCAACGCCCCAAGGGGATCGGCTTCTCTAAAGAAGACCTTGGAGGGATACATCGACCCCACAATGATACCCTGGTACTAACACTGCGCATTGCCAACTTCAACGTAATGTGAATGCTGGTAGACCAAGGAAGCTCGATGGATATCATGTATTACAGCCTGTTTTAGAAGTTGGAATTGAAAGACTCGGCGCTCAAGAGGTGCATGACGCCCCTGATCGGTATTGGCACGAACCCAGTATGGCCGATTGGAAGGATCACTGTGCCAGTAAAGGCAGGCCATACGACTGTAAGTACTGAATTCCTCGTTGTTAACCAACCATCTACCTATAATGCCATTATAGAAATGACATGGATCCACAACTTAGGTTTTGTACCTTCAACCTACCACAAATCCTTGAAGTTCCAAGTGGGCCAAGAGGTAGTTGAGATCAGAGGAGACCAGCACGTGGCAAGGCAGTGTTTCCTGGCAACGTTGAAGAGCCCCGAACAATATTCAAAAGTTAAGACTGTCGAAGTGGAAGATAGCCCCATGATCTACGACTACAGCCGAATAGCCGAGGATAACGTGGTGGTGGACCTCAAGAAGGTAGTTATCAATCCGGAGGACCCAGATCGATTCTTCTTGCTCGAAATAAGCATTGCCGAACAAGAGGAGACCGAACTGGTTGAATTTTTAAAGAAGAACAAGCAGGTCTTCGCATGGACACCATACAAAATGTCTAGGATAGACCCCGAGGTAATTAGCCACCGTTTGAACGTGGATCCCCAGAGGAATCCAATAGCGCAGAAGCCCAGGAAATCAGCACCAAACCATGCAGACGCTGTGTTTGAGAAAGTCCAAAAGCTAAAGGAAGCTAGAGCTATCAAGGAGGTCCACTACCCAACCTGGTTGGCAAGTACTGTCGTAGTAAAGAATAAGGATGGAAATTGGTGGGTCTGTGTAGACTTCACCGATCTCAACAAAGCATGCCCCAAGGACTGTTTCCCCTATCCCGAATTGATCAGCTCGTTGATTCAACAGCAGGGCACGAGGGGATGAGTTTTCTAGATGCCCAAAGAGGATACCAGCAGATTGCCATGTACCCTCCAGATATGGAGAAAATAGCATTTACCACTCATCGAGAAATTTACTACTACAAGGTAATGCCATTCGGATTGAAAAATGCTGGCACCACTTACCAAAGGCTTGCAACAAAGATGTTCGGCGACTTGATCGGTAAAACGATGGAGGTCCACATAGATGACATGGTTGTCAAGTCTAAGCACCTGAACAAGCACCTTGAAGATTTGAGAAGGACATTCGAAGTCCTCAAGGACTACAAATTAAGGCTTAATGCCTCAAAGTGTGCTTTTGGAGTCAGTTCGGGAAAATTCCTAGGTTTCCTGGTCACTTACAGAGGAATGGAGGTAAACCTCGAACAAAGCTCAGCCATTCAGAGTTTGAGAAGTCCACAAAATTTGAAGGAGGTCCAAAAGCTCACGGGGATGGCCGCTGCACTCAACCGATTCATTAGCCGAACATCCGACCGGTGTTACCCCTTCTTCAGAGCAATGAAGAGGGCTAACCAGTTCAAGTGGGATGAAAAAAGTGAAAAAGCCCTAACCGAACTGAAGCAGTACCTTTCATTTCCTCCATTATTAATGGTATCGAGCAGTGGAGAGACCTTGTTCTTGTACCTTGCAGTATCTAGCCGAGCTGTTAGTGCGGTACTCCTAAGGGTAGAAGACAAAGTTCAAAAGCCCATTTACTATGTGAGCAAGGTCCTTCTGGACCCAGAGGCAAGGTATTTGCCGTTGGAGAAGCTTGCACTAGCTCTGGTCGTTGCCTCTCGTAAACTCATCCACTACTTCAGGGCACACCCGATCAAGGTAATTACCGAACACCCCTGCAGTCATTACTTCAAAAAATTGACTTTTCAGGGAGAGTGGCAAGGTGGGCAGTGGAGCTCGGAGAGCACGACATCACTTTTTGCCCTAGAACAGTTATAAAGGGCCAAGTTTTGGTCGACTTCATAGCCGAATTCAACCAGGAAGAAAGTTTGGTGGACACTGGGGGGCAAACTACCAAGTCAACAACTATTGATAATGAGGACTCAAAGGATACTTGGAGGCTCTACGTGGATGGCTCTTCATGCAACAAGGGGACTAGAGCAAGAGTAGTACTCTACAGCCCTGAGGGAATCCTCATAGAGAGGGCTGTTCAGCTAAACTTTCAAGCCACCAACAATGAAGCCGAATACGAAGCCTTGCTAGCTAGGCTCAGAGATATAATAGAGCTGAAGGCCAAAAAGGTCAAAGTATTCTGTGATTCACAGTTAGTGGTAAATCAATTCAAGGGAGAGTACCTAGCTAGATATGAAAGAATGCAGGCGTACGTCCAATTAGCACAACAAATGGCCAAAGACATTCCATACTTTGGGATCTCCCAGCTCTCATCCCGAGAAAACATCCACGCCGATTCCCTGGCTTGCCTAGCATCAGCTGTTAGTACTAGGGAAAAATGGTGATTTCGATGGAAGTCCTCCAACAGCCGAGCATTGTTAACCACGGAGAGAAGCCAGTCTACTGCTCGGAACTAGGTCCCAGCTGAATGGATCCATTGAAAAAATATCTGGTGAAAGGTGAGCTACCAACCGATCAGAACGAAGCTCGGGCTTTAAGGAGGAAGTCAGCAAGGTTCTGGGTCTCTAGTTCGGGGGATTTGTACAAGAAGTCCTTTACTGGGCCTTACCTCTTCTGTGTGCACCCGAACAAAGTCCAAGACCTCTTGTTCGAAATACATGAAGAAATTTGCGGCAGCCATTCTAGGAGTGATCATTGGCTCACCGAGCAATCTCTCAGGGCTACTGGTGGCCCTACATGCAGAAGGACGCAGAGCAGTATGCCCAGAAGTGTGACAAGTGTGAGAGGTTCAGCCCAAATATACACATCCCAGTCGGAGATCGGTCCCCACTCACAAGTCCTTGGCCTTTTGCCCAGTGGGGGTATGACATAGTTGGCCTCTTCTCAAAGGCCACAAGCAACAGGAAATACCTCCTTGTTGCCATGGACTACTTCACTAAATGGGTGGATGCTCGGCCCTTGGCCAATATCAGGGACGTTGATGTGATGAGGTTCACGTGGAAGAACATCATCACCCGATTTAGCATCCCCCGAGCAATTATCTCCGACAACGGTTCTCAGTTCGATAGCTCCATATTCAAGAATTTTTGTTCGGGATTAGAAATCAAGAACTACTTCTCTACCCCAGCATACCCACAGAGTAATGGGCAAGCAGAGACCACCAACAAGACTATCATCAATGGACTGAAGAAGAGACTAGATGCAGCCAAAGGAAGATGGGTCAAAGAGCTCCTCTCAGTTCTATGGACTTACCGAACTACTCCAAAGAGATCCACAAGTGAAACCTCCTTTTCCCTAACCTATGGGGTAGGGGCAGTTATACCACTAGAGGTCGGATTACCAATAATCCGAACACAGGTCAGTACTCCCATAGAAAATGATAGGGCACTAGCCTTGGACCTTGATTTCGCTGAAGAACGCAAGACGATGGCCACCATTAAATTGACAGCCTATCAGCAAACACTTGCCAAATGGTGCAATAAGAGGGTGAAGCACCGTGAGTTCAGCATAGGAGATCTGGTTCTGAGGAAAGTGCTCGGCCATATAAAGGACCCTTTCCAAGGGAAGTTGGGTCCGAACTGGGTGGTTTCGTACAAGGTCACCTCAAAAGGTGGCACTGGGGCATACCACCTTGAAGATATGAATGGGAAGACAGTCCATAGGTCATGGAACGCTAACAATCTCTGCAAGTTTTACTTTTAGTTTTTTAGTTTCTTGTAATTTTTCATTATTTACAATAAAACGCCGGTGTCCGGCATGAGTTCTTTCCCTTCATTAAAAGTTTTTATCAATCGACATTTTTGTCAAAAACTTGGGGGGCATACACTGAGTACGACAAGCACACAGTAAACTTCTTCACCAGCTAAAGTTTGAAGTTGGCCCAAGTTCGAAGTAAATCTGAACTACTCTAGCCCTTGGTATAGACGTTAATCCCATACTTAAGAAGATTAAGCCTTAAAAGGCCGAGTTCAAAATTTATCCGAACTAATCATGTCCTTAGTATGGATGTAAATCCCATACATAGGATAAATGAGCCTAAAAAAACTAAATTCGAAATTTATCCGAACTAATTATGCCTTTAGTATGGATGTAAATCCCATACTTAGGATGAATGAGCCTAAAAAGACAAAGTTTGAAGTTTATCCGAACTGATTGTGCCCTCAGTATGGATGTTAATTCTATACTCAGGATGTTCCAGCCTAAAAAGACTAGGTTTGAAGTTTATCCGAACTGATCATGCCCTTAGTATGGATGTTAATCCTATACTTGGGATGTTTCAGCTTAAAAAGGCTAAGTTTGAATTTCATCCGAACTCATACAACCCTTAGTATGGGAGTTGATTCCAAAGTTATGTTTTATCCCTTGGTGTAAATGATGATCCCATACTTCGAATAATTGTGCTCAAAAAGCTAAGTTTAGAAGTATGCCCGAGCTATTTATACTCTCAGTATGGAAGTCTACTAGAAATAGTGCAAGTACAAAGCTATGAGAAGATAAAAAGTTCCTTTCATTAACCAAAGAGGGGCTGAAACCCTCGTAGCTACAAAAAAAAAGCCCTGAAGGGCCGTACAAGAATAATAAATGAAAAAGAAAGAGGTAATGTTGTCAAGGCGAGGCCAAGAAATCTTCATTCGTTTCCACCGGTGTGCCCACTTCCTCGACCACCACCGGAGCCACAGCCTCTACTTCGACGGATCCTTCCACCACGGCTTCGGCATTACCAGCTTCAGCTTCCCCAACCTCTTCAGTCTGTTTGCTCGATAAAGGAACGTTGGCATACAATAGAGAAGAGGCATCAACTTCAGCGGCCTTGAGGGCAGCCTCCCACGCGAAGCCAAAAATAACGTCCTGGAGGCTTGGGATTTAATACTTGTAATCTTCGGTGGCCTCTGCAATACCAGTCGAGTATGCTTTTGTAGCCTCTTCTTTCACCGCGTCCAGTTCAGCTTCCGTTTTCCCAATGAGCACTACTGTGTCAGCCAGAGATTTTTCCTTCTCCTTCAAGCGGTTCTTCAAAGAAATTTTGGAGACCCCCAGCTCGAAAGCCGTGCATGAGCACTGCCGAGCAGCTTGTCCTTTGCCCGGATGCTGGCCTCCAACTTCGACATCTGCTGGAGGTACTGTTGGTTCTGCTCTAAGAGCTTGGCTAACTCTAGTTCCCTCTCTTCCAGCCTCTCCATGGTCGCCACCACACGGTGAAGGCCCTAAAAAAAGAAGGGGGGAGGAACTTAGTAGAAAGCCAGAAAAAATAACAATGATGACCGAAGAGAAGAACATCGAAGAGTACCTGGATATAATGGCGAATGGAGGATTTCACCAGCTATTCGTGGGGGAGTTTTCAGGCTTCTTTCATATCGGCCGGCAGCAATAAAGCCTTTGACAGAGAAAAAGCAGTATCCGGGGACTTGGCCCGGTCCTGAATAGTGATCACCCGCTCACCCTTCTTAAAATCGGGAGACCACGGCTCTGCTTCCCCAAACTTATCCGCAATAGCTTTTCCCTTCTCTTTTCTCTCCTTTTCCCTTTTCTCTTTCTCCTTCCCCTTCCCTTTCCCTTTGTCCTTCGGAGGGGAGCCCCTGACCTTCTTCAACTTTTTTAGGGGAGGTTGAGATGCCACTTTGGGGATTAGAGTGGCCTACTCCGTCAGTTCGGTGGCCAAATTGGCCGGGGTGGTTGCTGCGACGATTACCTTCCTCTTCGGCCCATCGAGAGTGAGGAACTGGGTAAGGTCGGCGGTAGGAGCCTTTTTCTGCGCCATCTTCGCAAGATCTTAAAAAACCAAAAAGTCTATGGAGGAGGAAGAATATGAAGAAATAGAAATGGTATACCCAGGACTTGAAGGATCCGGCCCAGCAGCGGCAAGGGAAGGCTGAGCGACGATCACTTGTCTCTCTGCTCGGGTGAATGGTAGGACAATGGCTTCCGGCACATCCACTGGCGCCGAGGCAGGGGCAGCAATTCGAACACCTGACGTATCCGGCCGAATGAAACTCCTATATGTCGGTATATATTTTAGGAGTATATGAGCAGCACGGCCGAGCCTTTTTTGTTCGGGCATGCTCTCGTATGCCCAGACCATCTTCAAGTCCTCCAAGTGCACACCAGGAAGGGGCCCGCAAGAAGGATTGTTAGCAATGGCACCTACACCGAGCTGGCAAAAATAAGAGTTCGGTTATTACTAAGAAATAGTACCCGATGAGAAATAAAAATAACAGGTTATGGGGGGACCTACCGGGTCCCAGTCCGTCCCTTCGAGGGATGGTAAAGATGCCGTGTTCTTCCCCGGGATCAAACTCGAAGTTCTCATTATGTACAGGAAATCGTCGTCGACATCCTTACCGGAGTCTGGTAATTCTATAACGAGTTTCTCAGCCACCCTCTTCGCTTTGAGGTAGTATGATCCGCATGAGTGTTTCACCATGTTGTAACAGTAAACTATATCCCAGATGCCCAGGTCGGTACCCAGGATAAGGTTTAGCTCAACAACCCCCATGACCACGCTAAAAACATTAGAAGATACTTGCATTGGGCATACCTGATAATGCTGAAGTACTCGCCGAAGAAGGGGATGAATTGGGAACCGAACACCCCTTCCACTATGGAAACAAGCGAAAGGGGAAGCCTTTCCCAATTCCCTTCTCGGGAGTCAACTGGATTAGCCAGGGTGATACCAACATCATCCAAAACATTGTATCGACGCCAGAACTCATGCATTGCCGTCGACGTCAATACTAACTTCCTGAGTTTGCCCATCTTTCTGGAGAAAACGAGAAATAAAGAGAATGAGGAGGAAGAAACGAAGGCAAACTGGGCTCAAAGTAGCAAAAGAGCAGTGAAAGAAAATACGAGATGCTTACAAGTTTTTTCAATGGTGGAAGGTCGCCGGTTTCTGGAAAATACGTCACTGGAAGTGGGAGCACAGTTCGCCAGAAATCGCAAGAATAGTTTTCAAAGACGAAATTCAGAAATGGTAAAAAGCGACAAAAGCCATCCAAACGGATTTTTATACCCACGAGATTTGAAAAGATAAGCATTAAATGCGCCGTCTGTAATCATTAAGCAGTTTCCTAAAACGACGCGTGCCCTCCCGTTAATCCAATCAGGGCGCGCCACGTCAGCCACGCAAGGCTCAAGGCCAGCCGTCATCAGTTATGAGAGGAGCCCAAGGGATCTGGGAAGTCTAGCTATCCCCAAATAACTGAGCAGAAGACTCCGAGTAATGGATCGCCTCCTGGAACTCCATCACTCAATGCATACCCCGAATAACTCGACCACATGCACACCGTACAAATATGAATTGCCAACCAAACAAAGATTTAAAGCTCTGGCACTTCACCGAATAGGCCAGCCGATCAAGGACCAGAGTTGGGGGCAGTTGAGGGTGGACAAAATATTCTAGGCCCGAAGGTCCAGCCCAAACACACAGGTTCCCATACAACATGCTCCAATAAACCAAAAGTCCGGATAACCAGTTGTTCGGGTCCTACAAGTTCGACCCATCCCATGAAGGGGCAGCCTGGACCAATGAGGCCCATGTCGTCCCCCTAAATGGAAGGGATAGTTTTCATCTTGTATACGATTTGATCGGATATACAAGATGTGAACAAATCAACATCAGATCCATAGGGATGAAAATAAATCAGAATCAAATCAAATCAAGATAGAAAACAAATCCTAACTGATAGGAGGCAGAACCCTAAGAGGATTCAGCCTCCATCAATCTTGATCCCTATATAAATAGAGGCACCACCACACCGCCAGGTACGCAATTTTTAATCCCAAAAACTCTTGCTTAGAGACCTCTCAGAGAGATATCTAACTTGAGCGTCGGAGTGCCTCCCGGTCATAACCGGTCGGTAGGCACTAACGGTGTTCTTGGAGGTTGCAGGTGTTCGGTGGCGGAACAAGGAGCGTCCAGTGAGTTCGGAAAACAAAGAGTCTGGCCCATACTCTGATCGGGGTCATCAATATTGGGCTAGTTCTTCTGGCCTTGATTGTGCTGAACAAATCCAAACAGTTATATATATATATATATATATATATATATATATGTTAAAAAAGACAAAGTAGTAAGTTATTAGGTATTGGACAATGGGAAGAAATAAATAACTAAATAAGTAAAATAAGAATTTTTATATATTTGCCATTATTTATAAATTATTGTTAAATTCATATTAATTAGGTTGAATTGTAATAAATATGACAATAGTTTTGAAAAAGGTAGTCAAGGAAGTTTCGCTGGAAGGTAAATGATCTTCTACCATTATTAGTATTAATCGATCCTAAAATTCTTTTGAATATTTTTGTTGTTATCGAAAAAAATGTGTTTATTATTTCTACTTGTTTTATGAAAGAAAAAAAAATTGGGTCAAGAATGAAATTTTAAATATGTTTTAAGATATTCCAAATTATTTTTTAAAACAAAAAGATTTTGAAAGAACGAAGAAAAATGAGTGAGTTAGATATGTTGTATTAGACTTTATTCAGAAGCCCAAATTAACAGTAGTCACCGCCTAATATTGTTAATAAAAAAAACTGTTCAGTATTATCTCTGTTTGATTCGGATGACTCACTAATATGAAAACTACAAATTATTTATCAGCTGAAGTAACATCACAAACACTTATGGCAGTGAGCCCACTATGCTCATTAATTATTATATTTTAATTAGTAATGTTAATATTCAGAAAATTATCCAAAAAACAATTTTAAAAACTTAAAAGAAAAATTGTTTGGATTTAACAATGTATGAGAATGGGTCAAACTCTGAATGAGCAGCCAAACTAGTTAAAGAAAGGGAACTCAAAACTAGCTACTAGCTGCTAGCTATTAATTAGGGAACTCACCCTCGCCCTCACTCTCATGGCGCAGAAGCAGAACAAGTACAAGATCTTCTTAGCTAAAACGAACTACCGCTACCTACTTTTACCCTCTCCCAAATACGAACTAAATAAAATTAATCTTCAATTGCTTCAAACCACTAGGAATTTAGACCAATAATTTTAAATTTAAATAAGTTAGCATTATTGTATTTGTCGCAAGTGTTTGATGGGGTTTCACATTCGAATCTATTAAGTGTTTGAGATGGGGGACCTCTTCCACACCTCTTACAATGACAAACAATAATTGATCATTAAATACAGTAAATGAGAATAGTGTGAACAGAAAAAGACGCTCTCTTTTTCTTTCAAAAAATAACAAACCCAAAATTCAGTAATTAATCTAAATATCTAACCCGCACGCGCTCAATATTCTACAATGTCTTTGCCCTAATATAAAGAGTGTACCTGTACCTATACCTGTACCCTACCCCTACCCTTATTGATGCACTACCCCTACCCTTATTGATGCAATCAAGAAAAAACTATTTAGTAAGTCAAAAATATCGTTTCAACTTTTGTATTCAATCAAGACACCTTTTTGTACTCAAAGGCAGCATATAGTACTATTCTCATAGTATTGAGTCAAGGTAGTTTCTATTAGAATCCATAATACAAGTTGATTACAATGTTGACGGGTAAAAATAATCGTTATTCACTTAATACAGGTTAGTTGTACAAATATAAACATGTGCCGTACATATATTCATTGAATATTATACTACATGAGCTTGCAAACATAATATTCTCAACCCACTTAATAACTTCTCTTAATCGAGAGTACTCTTCATTTAGGTTATTTACTCTATTCTATATATATAATATATATGTATGTATGCCACTGTCCTTAATTAATCTTAAAAAAAAATTATTAAGTGCAAAAAAAAGATCATTGATTCGAATACGTCTGACTTACTTGGAGTAAATTTCAAAATTATATAGAACTCCTTTTATATGAGAATAATATATCTAAATATGCGATCAGAATGTGAAGGTAGTAGAGCACTAATTAATATTAAAAAAAGCAACCCTTGATTAGATTCTATACTTAAGGTTTTGCATTATGATATCAGACAACAGAGTTCAATTTTTTTATTTTATGGATTTTTTCCCATGATTTGTTGATTAATTACATGGTTAATATCGAACGGGGGCTGGCCAGCAACGCATATGCTTTGGTTTTTTTTTTCTTTATATTTATTATTATAATTATTATGATTTATTTTTTTGTGCTTACACGCATGCTTAGGCGTGCATCGTGGCGTGAGCCTGAGGTTATCCTAACGTGTGTGTATATAAAGCTAATAAAACAATGGATAAAGCGGTCTCGATGTCTTAAAAGTAGTTTTTAAGGGGTATAATTATTTTTTTTTAAAAGGAGAAAAAAATTATTTGGAATAATTTTTGTAATAATTTTTTTGCATTTTTGTTTTTTAGTAAAATGTCTTAAATACTTTTATTTTTAGTTTTTAAATTGTATTGTTTAAAATATTAGCATAACTGTTCTAATTTTTGTGATGGGGGTTGATTTTTTCAAATTAAGATACTCTCCCTTACTATATGTAATGAATACTTTTATTACATCAAAATTACATAGTTTTATGTGATAAAAATATTACTTAATAAAAATATGCCATTTTATGTTAAAACAATCTTGTTAAAATTAAAAACTTCATAACATGTGTTGTAAAATTTTTAATTAATAAAATTATGTTATTTTATGTTAATAAAATTTTGTTAAAATTAAAAATTTTATACTATAAAATGGCGTAGTTTTGATGTAATGGAGATTTTGATTTCATGAAGGTAATGGAGATGAAATAAATAGTAAAATCTCATAATTTATGATTAATTCATTTAATATTTTTATTTTTAGAGGAAAATTTTCACATTATTTTTTAAAGTAAGAGTATTATAGTAAATTTATTTGAAAAATATTAAAATATTTAAAATATGTATTAACTTAAAAGAAATTAATTAACCTTTTTTTAAAATCAAACAGGACAACCCGAAATAGTAGATCACACATTCTATTATTAATTACCTTTTGTCTCCCATCATTATTTAAGACTTAGGTTGGTGTCGATCAACATAAAGAACATTCACCCACCTTAGCTAAAACAGATAATAAACACACACACACACATATTTATTGGTATAAGATGAGCATTTTCAGTTTCGAGATTCGTGTTTCTACTACTAAGTAGTAGAAAAGCCACCATTAGGTAGCTAGCTATAGCTCTTCTTTCTCTCTTAAACAAAACTTTCCTTATTGCTTCCTTGAATTGTCTCACTGTTAATCTGGACCAAAACCTAAAGTGTGTGTATATATATACACACACATATATATATTTGGCAGCTAGGTGACATGGCATTTAAGGATTTCAACATACGAAGCTACAATGGGCAAATCGATAAAACTCCGGTGGAAGATCTTGAAAGGAGATGCGCGGTAGGGCCGGGCAACCATGTGTTCTTCACTGATACAATGGGTGACCCCATTTGTAGAATCCGAAACAGTCCGACGCACAACATGCTGGTAGGTTCTCTTTTTCCCCTTTTTTTTTTTTACCGTCTTCAAGTTTTAAATCGTAGTATGGAACGATGTATTAATATTGACAATACTACTATTTACCAACCAATACATTAGTAAATAATAATATCAAAGGTTCAAGATTTTGATACGTATTAAAATCTCAAAACCCTAGCGTCAAGGTTTTAGACGTCAGGATTCTGTAGAGTCAGTTCGATGTGTATATAAATAATTGATATTATTTTATGTGGGTTAGTTCTGTGATTGAATTCTGCGTATCTAGACACTTTTTTCTTTCTTTAGATCTATTGATGTCTTTTCGGAGCGGGAAAAATAATGAAAACTTATTTGTTAGGTAGCCGAATTGAACAGCGAGATTGTTGGTGTGATTCAAGGCTCCATAAAGGTGGTCACTCTTCATCGCAACCCTTCCAAGCATTCGGCCAAGGTTGGTTACATCTTGGGGCTCAGGGTCTCCCCTCCTCACCGTCACAAAGGAATAGGTTCGACCCTGGTGCGCCATTTAGAAGCATGGTTCGTCGCCAACCAAGCCGATTACGCTTACATGGCCACCGACCAAGACAACGAACCCTCCGTCAATCTCTTCATCACCAAGCTCGGTTTCGTCAAGTTCATGACGCCGGCGATCCTCGTTCACCCCGTCAACAACTCCTCCTTCGGCCTGCCACCGACCGTCGAGATTTCCAAGCTCAAGATCGAACAAGCCGAGTTTCTCTACAAGAAATTCATGGGTTCGACGGAGTTTTTCCCTCACGACATGGACAAAGTGCTTGGGAACAAGCTGAGCTTGGGGACTTGGGTGGCTTATCCTCGCGGCGAGTCGTGGGGCGGATTTGGATTAGAAGGGCAGGTTATTATTCCCCGTAGCTGGGCGATGCTTAGTGTCTGGAACAGCGGCCAGATTTTCAAGCTCAGGGTGGGGAAAGCGACATCGTCTTGCTGCTTCTACAGAATGTGTTCGAGATTGGTAGGCGGGTTATTCCCGTGCGTTAATGTGGGTGAACTTCCTGATTTCTCGGAACCGTTTGGGTTCTATTTCATGTATGGGGTGCACCGGGAGGGTCCATCCTCGGGTAAGTTGGTCCGAACACTTTGCAGATTCGTGCACAACATGGCTAAAAATGTTCCGGACTGTAAGGTTTTGGTGACGGAAGTTGGGGGCGGCGACGCGCTTAAACTTCAAATCCCGCACTCGAAGTTGCTGTCGTGCCCGGAGGATTTGTGGTGCATAAAGGCCTTGAAAAATGAATCGAGGAAGGACCTTTGTGAAATGATAAAAACTGCACCACCAAGGGCCCTTTTTGTTGACCCAAGAGAGGTATGAACAAAAATAATAATACTGAAATTTTTCCATGATTGAGCTAAAAATAAGAAACTTTCTATCTTTTTATTTAAATTCTTATGCTATTAAATGCGAAGTTTCCTCATGTATACATCATTAAGTGATAATTCATTATGCATAAAAGTAATGTGGAATTACTTTCACCAGTCCTGTACATCTATTTTTTAAATTTGTTGTACACAACTTTTTGTTTTGATGATTGGGATTTTTTTTTTTGAATGGCAAAAAAGAAGATATTATAAATAAAAGGTTGAGAAGCTTCTAAGAGAAAAAACCTCTCATACAAAGATGCTTCAAACATTCAAAAGGAGTACAAAAGAATCCCATGATCGACAAGAGCCAACCATTTAGAATAGAAAAACAACAAAAGAAACACCAAAAGCAACAACCACCTATCCGCCTGAGCCAGCATGACCTAGCGGTCGTGTTGCACTTTATGTATTGAAGTTTTGGGTTCAACTCTGATGAACAAAACAATTAATACCATTTATAGTAATTTAACAATTAACCCATTAACCATTGCTTTTAATCAGATTGTGCATTTTTTGTGGCCTAGTTGATTTGTGATAAATAATCATAATTTTCTTTAGTTTCATCTTCTATGAAGTTTTTTTCATCTTTTAGTTAGTTTTCTTATATGTTTCTGGATTATTTCGAGGAAAGAAACCGAAAACTAAAAGTTTTTTTGTATCAAAATAAGAAAAAAGTTTAATAAAATGAAAATAAACACACAAAAAAAGAGAGCAAAATATGATTTTTTAACTAATTTTGAGTTATATTTTAGAAAACATTTTTTCATATTTTGATATAACTTTTTAGGGGAATCTAAAAACTGTTAAGTAAAGAGATCACTGACATTTACTTAATGAGTACCCCAATAAAAAAACACCGCACTTTGGTTGATATATATGCCCTTATCCATCTTGAATCCTCATTCATATGCTCTGGCGAGGGACTTGTTAAAATTTTGTGAATTCAATTGGTTATTGAATTTTAGAATTTAATATCAAAATTTATTTGTAATTGAATTGGCAAATAAATTCTGAGAATCAATACCATTGAATGATTATTGATTCTCCTGTAACCCCCTTCATGATAGAATGCTTATATAAACTGTTATCCCATTCAGTTTTTGAGAGAGAAAGAGAGAAATACAGCAGTAAGGTAAGAACCAAATAAGAGATACAGATAGATTCCAAAGCTGTGGGAGTAAGAGAGAGAAAGGTAAACAGAGTACGTTCGTAGCCGATCCTTGGTGGTATTCCAACGATCGTGTCAGCCGTTTTATCCTGGGAGAGTGACGCCGGTGGAAAACCTACGACACCCTCGGTAGGCGATAAATTATTCTTAAGGAAACTGCGTTTGCAGGACTTGATTTGCATATTCTGTTCATGTTAATTTATGTATTTCGTTTCCTGTAAATTCTGCGTATTGTAATTGTTGAAAGTTAATAAAAATATATTTTTTGGATCACCGAGTATGTATATTTTATTGTAGCGTTGGATTTCTCTCAATAATCTTAAGAATGATCAAGTTTTAAAAACTTTCCCGGTTTGGATCTTTTTTCTTCTCCAGAAAGTACATGTTTATGCTTCTAACTTTTCTATGAGTATGTATAGGATTATAGATTCTAGATCTTCGTTGGAATATGAAAAATATTATTTTGTTTAGAATTATGTGTTCAGAATAATTAAAACCACGGTGGTTTTCTCTCTTCCATCATCCACTCTTTTTTCTGAAATTTGAGATCTGGACGTTTGTGTCGACACCTTTCTTTTTTTGTGTCGACCCTTTTGGCTTGTGTCGACCCATTTTCTGATGGTGTCGACCCTAATCTTTCTGTTGGTGTTGAGTAGAACTCTCGGTTCTTTTGTGTCGGCACCTTTCTCAGTTTGTGTCGACACATTTCTCTGAGTTGAAACTCTCGATTCTTTTGTGTCGACACCTCTCTCTGTTTGTGTCGACACCTACCCCTGTTTAGAACTCTCGATTCTTTTATGTCGACACCTTTATCTGTTTGTGTCGACACATTTGCTGGTTTCTGTTTGCGTTGAATCTCTCGGTTCTTTTGTGTCGACTCCTAGGCCATTTGTGTCGACACCTTTGGTGGTTGTGTCGACACATTTCTTTGTTTGTGTCGACCCCTGAGCTGTTTGTGTCGATCCTTCGCTGTTTGTGTTGACACCTCTTCTGGTTGTATCAACCCATTTCCTCATGTGTCGACACCTTCCTATGATGCTTAATTGAGATCGGCATAACAGAGATCTGATCGGCTAAGGCCGTAGGCAGCCGTGCGCGGTTGACCATCTGGGGTTCGAAAGCACTTGATATAAGCAATATTGCATACCGTTTTGATTTCGAGGTCAATCCCCACTGAGGGCGCTGCTCTCAGACTCCCGCATAGGGGCGCGCCCCCTAGAACCCCACCACATGATGAACTATGTTTGGGAGAATTAAGTTTAGATTGTTAATCTATTCTTAGTGTTGATATTGTAAAGATCTAATATGTGAATTTATCTTATTTCAGAAAATATGTCGACTGAAAAGCAAGGTGTTTCTGAAAAGCAAGCTGCTCCTGAAAAGCAAGTTGCTCATATGCCTGGTGTTCCAACTGTTCATTTGTCTCATGTGGACAAGTTAGAAAAGTTTGGAGGAGGAGCTGACTTTAAGATATGACAATAGAAGATGGTGTTCTCCCTCACCACTTTAAATCTAGCCAGATGCCTGACTGAGAAAGCTCCAGTTGCTGATGAGAATGCAGACACTCAAAAACTGATGGTAGTTGATAATTTGAAGAATGCCGATTATCTATGCAAGAACTATGTTCTGAATGCTATAGATGACTCATTGTACTCTGTGTTCAATGAGGCAAAGACTGCTAAAGAATTGTGGGAGTCCTTAGATCGAAAGTATAAAATTGAGGGTGTCAGTTCCAAGAAGTTCATAGTGGGCCGGTTCCTTGATTATGAGATGAAGGACTCAAAACCAGTAACGGTACAAGTCCAAGAGCTTTAGATTTTGATCAATGAGATCAAAATAGAAGGAATGTTCTTCAGTGAAGCATTCCTAGTGGCTGGAGTCTTCCACAAACTTTCTAAAACATAGAAGGAATTCAAGAGCTATCTAATGTTCAAGAATAAAGAGATGACTTTAGAGGCTCTATTCTTCAAGCTAAAAGTTGAAGAAGAAATTCGAGCAAGGAGCAAGAGTGTCAGGTCCAACTCTAACATGGCCAATGTGATGGAAGTTGAAAACTCTTCAAGAGCAAAGAAGAGTGCTCATGACAAGCATGCCAACACAAGGTTTGACAAGAAAGTCAAACTAGGACCAAGAGGTCATATTGCCAAGAAGCAGAAGGAGAAAT
>JAOTRH010000006.1:7827080-7861028 GCA_034768845.1 Heliamphora exappendiculata | reverse complement strand
GGGGAGTGTCTCCAAATTGGAATATTCTCAGGTCATCAGGAGTCTAATATATTTGATGAGTTGTACAAGATCGGACATAGCTTACTCAATAAGTAGACTGAACCGATACACGAGTAATCCAGGACATGATCACTGAAAAGCGATAGTTAGATTGCTACGCTATTTGAGATATACTCGTTATCTGGGCCTACACTACACCAGATATCTGGCAGTACTAGAAGGGTACGGTGATACAAACAGGATATCGGACTCGAAAGACTCAAAGTCTACCAGTGGATATGTATTTCTACTTGGTGGTGCAGCGATATCTTGAAAATCTTTCAAACATACGTGTATAGCACGTTCTACGATAGAATTAGAATTTATTGCTTTAGATAAAGCAACTAAAGAAGCCGAATGGCTACGAAAACTTTTAGAAGATGTTCCAAGATGGCCTAGACTTGTGCCAGCTATTTGTATCCATTGCGATAGTCAATTGGCAATAGAAAAGACACAGAGTCATATGTATAATGGTAAGTCTAGACATATACGTCGTAGACATAATACCATTAGAAAACTACTCTCTAGTAGGGTTGTCACTGTTGACTATGTGAAGTCAAAGGATAATATTACAGATCAGCTAACCAAAGGGTTAACCAGAGAGTTAGTTAAAAGAGTATCGATGGGAATGTGATTAAAGCCTGTGACATAAAAGGTATCGTGAAAGAAAACCCAACCTAGCTGAATGGAGATCCCAAGATCTAGGTTCAATGTGACAACCTAATTGCGTATACCTCGGATAATTATCGTGGAGTTTGAGAACTCTTACCTATTCCTATGATGCAGCGGTGATTTAAGGTTAAGCATTAGTTTTTAATGACTTTTACTGGAGAGCCAGGCTGATATAGTGAAATACCATTGGATAAAAGTCACCTATGTAAGTATGAAGTGGACCGCTTCTTTGAGAATTTGACAAGGCAAAATTCTCGAGAAAATACTTGTAGAACCAGGAAATGTGTTTCATGGCCAAAACGAACACAACCGCGAGAACGAAAACTTAGTTGTGAAAGTTGTTGTGTGAAGCATGTTATCTTAGTTTACTGCTAAGGCGACACAGTTCAAGGCGGTACCGCCCACTTGTTTGTCAGTAAATCCGATAAGTTTTCACAATGGAAGGTTCAAGGATAACCGCTTCCTATCATATGCAGGGATTTTCAGTTGTCTATCTCTCTTGCAGTCTGCTTTGTAATTTGGGTTTGTACTCCCGCCAATTTCATTCATGGGGGGATTGTTAGAATTTTGTGAATTCAATTGGCTATTGAATTCTAGAATTCAATATCAGAATTTATTTGCAATTGAATTGGCCAATTCAATTAGTAAATGAATTCTGAGAATCAATACCATTGAATGGTTATTGATTCTCCTGTAACCCCCTCCATGATAGAATGTCTATATAAGCTGTCATCACATTCAGTTTTCTGAGAGAGAAAGAGAGAAATACAGTAGTAAGGTAAGAACCACATGAGAGATACAGACAGATTCTAAAGTTGTGGGAGTAAGAGAGAGAAAGGCAAACGGGGTACGTTCGTAGCCGATCCTTGGTGGTGTTCCAACGATCGTGTTAGCTATTTTATCGTGGGAGAGTGACGCCGGTGGAAAACCTACAACACCCTCAGTAGGCGGTGAATCATTCTTAAAAAAACTACGTTTGCAGTACTCGGTTTGCATATTATGTTCATGTTAATTTATGTATTTCGTTTTCTATAAATTCTGTTTATTGTAATTGTTAAAAATTAATAAAGATGTATTTTTTAGATTACCGAATATGTATATTTTATTATAGCGTTAAATTTCTCCCACTTTCGATTATTCCTTTCACATCTGGGGCACAATGTCTCCAAAGCTTTCCCTAATTGGATGCCCCCTTCTGGCTGTCTCTGAAAACTCCCAATCTTTTTGCCTAGATTGTGACTTGGACTAATCAACCAAGCGGCTAACTTGTGGTCGGTCCATCTTAATTTGTCCCATCTGCTCTTCCATGCTAAAGAAAGCAAACACGCAATTCTTTTTGGCTCCTTCTAACACGCCATTATTTCCACCTGCGTCACCTCTCGTTGAGCTCAACGCTAACGTGAAAATATAAACATAATATTATGGTAATTATATTCTAATAATTTCTTTTAAATGTCATATAATGTGATATTTTATGTGTAGTGATTAAAAATTAATGATGAATTCATAACATGATATAGATACTATACATAAAATGACAAATCACATGCTATCCAAATATGCTAATTATAGTATTACTCAAATATGAAAAGATTAAAAGAAAAAAAAAATAAAAAACTTATTTTTTTTTGAACGGCAAACGAGACCTTAAGGGCACCCGTTAAGAACCGGTTAAGTAATTCATTACTAAAAAACATATCAATTACACGGTCCTAAGTTTAGAATGATTCCAAACTTTCGGACCAAAGACACGAAAACATGGTTTCTAGATTTACACACTTAGACACGCCTTTCGAGTTTTTTCTTTGTCTAAGATTTACATTAAAACTAATTAACCATTTTCGTATATCTTCTCCTGGTCAGCATCGAGATCTTTTTTTCGCTTTTTGCTTGAGCTTCAGTAGCTTAACTTCTTTAATCTTATTGATAAATTGATCCATCGAGATATCCTTTACCCCACTCATCGTCTTGACCCAGAATGCCATTCTCAACTTGATGAGCTCCATCATACCCAACCAGTCTACCTTCTCTTTTTTAAACAAAACCCTATTTCTCTCTTGCCATATCGACCAAATACTGGAGAAGAACTGAGTTTTTCGCAATTTGCCCTTAAAATTCTTAAAAGGGAATCCAACCCACCATTCCAATAGTCCGCTAAAGGAAGAGTAGGCTACTCACTACAGCCCCCACCACGATAGGATTCAACACCACATTTTCCATGCGAAATTGCATCCAACCAGTAGGTGATCCGTAGATTCCAATTCTTTATTGCAGAGGAAACATTGGTTGTTGTCTAAACCTAAGACAATCCCTCTGCTCAGTAGGGTTTCCTTAGTTGCAATACCTCCAAGGGCAGCTCTCTAACAAAAGATTTTGCATTTAGGTGGTACTGTGTTAGCCCAAATTAGTTCCCCATTCTCAACTATTCTTTTCTCCCCTTCTTTAACCTGCCTTTGGAATGACTTCGTGAAGAAGGTGCCATTTGAATCCACTTTCCAAATAATCCTATCCTCCTTCTCTAGTTGTATTATATGGTTCCCCACTGCATTTCAAACAGAATTCCATTGCTCTTTTTTTCCATTCAAACAACTTCCTCCTAAATAAATGCTCCACTGGTTGGCTCCTGGCATTGCTACGATCCAATTCTTCTGTCACTGAGTGAAGAGAGATGAGATCCTGATCATGCTGGTGCTATTGTAAAGCTTAGAGAATACTTCTTTCAGTGGCCTGTTGCCCCACCACACATCTCCCTAGAAATTAATCTTCTTTCTATTCTTTATCCTAATCACAAGGTTGTTTCTTAAAGTGTCTCTGGTCCTTTGATTCTGAGGCTTCCCCAAGTCGATAATTGCCTTCCATATCGCTGATGCCTTGCACTTTTCCTTCACTTCTGGTAACCAGTCTTCCCCATTGATCCCATACTTTGAGCATACCACCTTTCTCCATAATACTCGCTTCTTAGTGCTAAACCTCCACCACCATTTGGCTAATAATGCTTGGTTCTTAATCTGCATAGATGTAACACTCAATCCTCCTTCTCCTTCTCCTTGCTAGTGGTAATTCTGTTCCAGCCAATTAGATGTAGCTTCTTCTCCCGCTCCTCATCCCCCCAAAGGAATTTCCTTTGTATTCTCCCCACCAATTCTCCCACACCCTTAGGCACTTGGAATAAAGATAGATAATAGATAGGTAGGTTTGATAATGTGGATTTTAGAAGGGTCAGTATCCCTTTGAAAGAAAAGAATCTTCTTTTTCATGTTTTGAGTTTCTTTTTGAGGCTCTCTATGACTGGATCCCAGGTTTTTATCCTTCTAGGGTCTGCCCCATCGGTAGGCCCAAGTATTGGATTGGGAACGAACCATGTTTGCACCCCAATCTGTTAGCTATTTACTCCAATCTATCTTCTTGTATCCCAATACCACTGAGCATACTCTTATGAAAGTTCACTTTCAACCCTGAGATTATTTCAAAGTACCTAAGTATCCTCTTTAGATTTAGCAATTCCCTTGGGACATCTTAGCAGAACAGTACAATGTCATCGACAAACTGCAGATGAGTAATTGTTGGCCCATTGCTCTCAACCCTTGCACCTTTGATAAGGCCAGCTCTTTCTGCCCTTTAGAGTAAAATGCTAAGTCCTTTCGTTGCTATGTCAAAAAAAAAAAGGAAAAAAGGGGTCCCCTTATCTAGTACCCTTCTTCATTGGGAAGTCTTTTGTCACTCCTCCATTCACCATAACAGAAAGAGTGATGGTTGAGATGCACTTTTTAATTCATCTAATCCACCTGTGACCAAAACCTATGTTTCTTAGCATGTCAAGAATGTACCCCCAATTGAGGCTATCATAGACATTATGAAAGTTTACTTTTAGAACAAACCCTGAGCTCTTTTTCTTCCTCCAGAGATCAACTATCTCATTGGCTATCAAAATGCCATCCATTATTTGTCTGCTTCTCACAAAAGATGATTTCCTTTCATTTATCAGTTCATGCATCACCCTTTTTAATCTATTAGCTAACGTCTTGGGTAGTATTTTATAGATTGAACTGACCAAACTAATAGGCCTGTATTCACTAAGATGTTGAGGGTTGCCAACTTTTGGAATGAGAACTAGAAAGGTAGCATTGATACCTTTTGTTTGTTTCCCTTTAAAGTGGAATTCTCTCATGAAGTTCAGCACATCCCCTTTGATCAAACCCTAGAATTTCTTGATAAAGTTAAAATTTAATCCATCTTGGCCAAGGGCCTTCCCTCTAGCACAACAAGTTATAGCTGCACTAACTTCCTCCTCTGTAAACAACTCCTCTAATCTTGCAGCCTTGCTCTCATCCAATTTCTTATTGAAGCTCCCTTATATGCTAGGCATTTACCTCCCATTCTCGTTAAAGAGCTTGGAAAAGTGACTCACAATTTCCTCTTTGATCTCCTCAGGATTGATTTTTAGAACTCCTTCACACTCTAATTGGCTAATGTAATTTCTCAATTGTCTTCTCTTAATTGCCAGATGAAAGAATCTCGTGTTTGCATCCCCTTCCTTAAGCCACGAGATTCTTGATCTTTGCCTTCACTCTATCTATTCTTTCTCCAATTCCACCCACAACTTCCCTCTTTGCTCAAGTTTCTGCTTCCTTTCCTTGTCACCCAGTGTAGATTGCTCACTTCTGCAGTCCAGCTTGTCCAATTCTGTAATAATTTTATTTATCCTTGTTTTTGGGTTTTTTAATGCTTCTTTCCCCCATGTCTTGAGCCCCTGTTTGACATCCTTAATTTTAAGCATGACAACATGACCAGCCCAGCCACAGTGTGCATTCTTTCCCCGTGCCTCTTTGACTACCTTGCCTAAGGAAGGGTGCTTTAGCCAAGAGTCAAAAAAAATGAAAAGGGCTTGGGCCCCAATCGATCACTTCAAATCCTAGTTTAATAGGATTATGATCGGATAACACCCTTAGCACACCCATTGCTTCCAACCCATCCTGGCTTGTAAAGACTTAGAGATTAAAAATCTATCTAGCATGCTATGTGTAGCCTTCACTTGCATATTAGTCCATGTGTATCTCCTTCCAATCATGGGTAGATCCATAAGTTCTATTGCATCCACAAATTCCTTGAACAATCTCATACCTCCTGTAGTTTTTTAAGCTCATGTTCTCTCTTCAGCTTTCATCACTTCATTGAAATCTCCTCCAATGCACCAAAGGATTGAAGACCCTCTTTTGATTGCTATGAGTTCTTCCCACATTTTTCTCCTGTTACATTCTTCATTGGGAGCATGGACATTGGCTATAGCACATTGAATGTTCCCTTCCAGCAGGCCCTCCATGATAATGTATTGTTTCTAAGAGATGCAATTTTCAATGAAAAAGGATTTCTTCTCCCATATGGTTAGCAGCCCACCAGCAGCCCCTTCTGCTCCCACCTCCAACCACTCCAACTCGTCACTTCCTCCCCATAATGCAGACAAACCCCTTTGATCCCATTCCTTCCTCTTGATCTCTTGAACTAAAAGTATATTGATTCCATTTGGTAATACTGTCTTCTTCATCATCCTGCACTTGACTGGTTTGCCAAAGCCTCTGACATTTCAAGATAATAAATTTGTAAACATTAACAACATATGCTATCCCCAAGATCTGCAACTCAACCCTGTATTCTCATGTGACTCCCTCTCCTTCTTTGATGTTTCCCAAGTCTCTTAGATCCATATCCGATAATATCTCTACCATTTCCTTTTCCAAGCCTTTGAAATCCACCCCTATTCTCTTCTCCAATTTGATGACTTGTTCAGCTTCCTTAAGGATTATGCTATTTCAATTTCTTATATCTCCTGAAGAGATCGAAAATTGGGTCAGACCTTTAAAGTGTGACTTCTTGGCACTTTTTTATAGCTTCCTCCCCTTTAATATCCCCTTAGTGGGTATGCCCAATCCTTGCATAATCTTAATCCTCTTTTATCTCTTATTTTGTTTTTTGCGCCTCTTGATCACCCTTCTCTTGTCCCCTGCATATTTTCCTCCATCTTGTGTGCTATCCTCATCCCCAAGCTCTAAGAGCAGACCCTCCTCTCCCACCAAGGCCTGAGGCCTCGATAGTGGTAATTCTCCCCTTCATCATATTTTGATTTCCAGTATTGTGAAAGTCCATCCAGGCTTAGTGTCAACAGGTCTTAGGCCTCTTCTTCTCCGGCCTGTCCCTCACAGGTAGGCTTTAAGCCCCAGCCAAGAGGGTGATTGCAAGCTACTGTTTCATCTGATCTTGGGCCACCTGAAAGTGTTTCTACCTTACTCCTCTTTCCAGGTATGATTTGCATTTTCCTATCTTGTTGCGTGTTGAAGCTTTTCTTGCCAGATGTTTCCTTTTTGGTGAAACTGATAGCTGCCACATAGTCTGGAAAAGCTTCATATTGACCCCCTTCCCATCCAGAGCTTCCTTGTTTCTGCCACCCTAGGGTTATCTCCCTACTACAGCCACATTTTGTCATCTCAGAAGTTGACTTCTTTCCTTCATTCTTATTGCCTACCTCGAATTGAGTCTCCTCGATTACGGTGATTTGGCTCACTTCATCATCTTCCTCCTTCGTCTGAGCATCCTGAGCTTTCTTCCATGGTAATTTGCTGTTTCGATCTGGATAATTGCCCTTCGCCTTGCTCCACTCTTGATCCTCCCCCTTCTCCTCTGACTGGGTTTCTAAGCTCATTTTAACCATCTTTGTATTACTGCTGGTCATCGGCTCGGCCAACCCAGAAAGGGGGCCTCAGCCACCCTAATCTCGTACAAAAACTTGCCCACTTGTAGAGAACACCACCTATCTATCAAATTCCTTTCTTCAGTTTGTCTCAAGATGTTGCCTCTTACCAGGTTCCTTCTTCTTGTTGTGTCAGGATCGATATATAGCACCTCACCAAATTTTTCTCTAATCCTTTGAAAGGTATTTGCATTCCAGGCATTCAGTGATACACCATCTACACTTATCCAAACTCTTCTACACCTATTTTCCTCTCTGTAGTCCAGTCGTATAGAACTTCAAACCAAGTTTCCAACCAATCTTGAGCCCCTTCGCAAAAAGCAACCTTCTCATTCTCATATGGATATTTCACCAACACCTTCCTTTCTCCCATTGGAATGATTAATGTATTGAAAAAACTTGATCAGGCCTCATTCCATCCTCAATGGTGTTGACTATGTTCCAATCCCGTACTACTCCTACTTTACATTTCCGTAACCACTCTTCATCCAGCTCACATTCGATACTAAAGTCTGATAGTGCTGTTGTGGTTTGTTTCTTGCCTCCCCCTTCCTTTACTACTCTGGTGTAAGATCTTGAGTCCCTTTTGGCTTCCAACCACCTATCCTCTGATCTGTTGACTTCCAAATATTTTGGCTTGTGTGGTAATGTACTATGCTCTCTTTGCCTCCTCATCTCTGGTCCATATCTTGCTAACTGCACGGCCAATTGGCGCTCTAGTAACCATGATCCATTGAACCTTCTAATAGCCTCCAAAGCTCCCTTCTCATATGAGAATCTTACAAAGCCAAACCTTGTTTGGATGTTGTGCCTTCTCTTCGCTGAGGTAAAGGCGTCTATTACTTTCTCACACCCAGTAAAAATATTTCTAAGCCACCCATTGAACATCTCCGATGGTACCTTATCGACGAACACCGCGAAAGTTCTGCTTCCCATCTCTCTTAGATCTCCATGCGGTTTTCTTGCTCTATGATCCCAAATATGAAAGGCTTGTATTTAATTTCATTACAATGAAAGAACAAGTGGGTTTGATCTCCATTAATTATATATGCCAGCCGTTTATGGATGACGAAAAAAAATTAGTGTCGATACTGATAAGAATTTCACTAATACGATGTACACATAATTGAATTATAGATTAATCATGAAAATTGACACTATTGAGTGCACATTAATAATTAGGATTCAGCTTTTATAGTTTTCGTGCGTTAATGTATTTTCTAAACTACAGTTCGACAACATACACAGATTTAAAGCATAGAACTAATCACAAACTATTGTTTCTTATCGGTAAAAACATACTTTTTAAAATAACATCATTGAACTGATAAAAAAAACACTAATTTGTAAAGGAATCTATGATTAAAATTTATGTACTTAGACTTTTTTTTTTCCAAACATGGGCTTAATAGATTAAAAACCAAAAAAAAACTAATCGAATCAATAGTACTAAAAAAAATCTGAGCGAAAGCATAAGCCACAAAACTGAAAAACAATGGCACAAAGAGTTTTAGATAAAAAGATCTACAACCCTGTGATGATCAAGCCAAATTTTCTCAATATAAAAAAATATTGTATTTTTTTTCAACACGTTATTACCCTAATTAGTCATTAGTTAGACCACTATTTTAAATCCTTTTATTAGTTAATATAATTCTATTAACCAATCCAAAACTTACTTAATTTAACTTTTATAATTAGAAAAAACGGTTGGAAATATGAATTCAATTTGTATCAATATGAATTCAATTGGATTCAATATCAAAATTTAATTAGTCATTCAATTGTCAATTCAATTCTAGTGTAACCCAAAGAGAAAAGTTCTATATAAGAAATTTTTTGATTTTTTTGAAAAGATATAGAGGTGAGATACAAGGATACAAATATGATACAGCAAGTTATGAGAGAGAGAAAGACAGGCGAGTTACGTTCGAGTAGCTGATCTTTAGAGGCGTTCCAACATTCGGATCAACCGTTTTATCCTAGAAGAGTGACGCCAGTGAAAATACCTACAACACCCTTGGTAGACGGTAAATTATTCTTAAAGAAACCGCGTTTGTAGGACTCGGTTTGTATATTCTGTTCATGCTATTTTCTGCTGTTTTTGTTTTTCGTAAATTCAGTTTATTGTAATCGTTGAAAGTTAATAAACATGTATTTTCTGGACCATCAAATATATCTTACGTTATATTTCTCCAACAAAAACAAAAGAAAATAATGTGTACCTCTTATATAAATAAAATAAAACCAAAAGAATTAATGTTACTGGTAAATTGTATTATTAAGATCATCTCAGTTTACATTACAAAGTGCTCACAAAGTATAAGGTTAATAATTTTTTTTAAAAAAAAATACTTAAAGCGACATCTCTTTATACATTGTACTAATACTTCAAAAATATATTGAGCTCCTAAAACATGTTCAAAAAAAAAAAAAAAACAGTGGAGAGGCCATGGTCCCATGGTCCCCTCAAATACATTGATTGATCATTACTCAATAAATCGGAGTGGGAAAGGTGTTGTGCTTAGATGCACAGCACTGTGTTGTGCTTGATTTTTTTGTTTAATTTTGAATATGTTTTTATGATTGGATCCGTTCATTATGTGTAGAGTTCGTCGAACATGTTATCCATCTAAAAAACTAAGTTGACCCGATAATTATAACTAAGTGATCGTATAATATTATTTTATAAAAAAATAAATAGAAATTATAATATTGAGAAAAAAAACTGTTAAACAAATGTTATTTAATCAAATAGTTATAGGTATCGAATCAATCTAAATTTTTATATGGATAAGAAACTCGATGAGCTCTCTACATAATAAACGGATTCGATTATAAAAATATGTTCGAAAACTAAATAAGAAATTAAGCACAGCACGGTGCAGTGCATTTTAAGCAGAACACCTTCCCAGTTCCAAATAAATCACACACACCAATCAAATCTAATTACGTTCAACCTTAATTTTCACTACACATAACCATGTTATTTTTTTATGAGAAAATGTATAGCATTTGTTGGTGTCTTTTCCTCCACTGTCCATAGTCAACGCTGGAAAGAAACGTATAGAATCTGGTTAGCATTTTGTTATATATATAGTGACTTGTCACTGTTGAAGATTAAGGTTGGACAAAGCAGCATGAGCTAGGGGTTTATGCATCTCTTCTACCAAAGAAGAAATTGAAGCTAAGCCGCTCTCTGAACATTCACTATCAATTTCTTTATGTCTGAAACACATGTGCACAGGCCAATTAACGGCGACATTAATGTAGCATATGCTAGTAATGATGGTTCATTAGCACGAGGTTAATGAAGACAACGTTGATGGTGGTGGTGATTATGACGAGTCTCATGAATTAACCAAAGTCGATTCACAAATCAGACGATATACACCACAGGACATTGATTATTTTAATTTTTTTTTATAACGAATAATTATTCTTTGTTACACATATAGATCGAGTAAATTTAAGATCAATGAAATCCATGATATTCTTATGTAAATTGCCCCCAACAAATTAGGAAAAAAAATTGTACTCACATGATTATTATGATTCTCATGAGTACTGATTTTTTTCGATCTATATATGTAACCGGGCATACATAAGGGGTTTCCATCACAAAAGAAATAAAAAAGAAAAATTTATGGTTGATATGATCAACCCATGGTGAATTAACCAGTGGTTGATATGATTGAGCGGCTTTAAATCAATGTTTGATATTCCCTTTATCGATCACTGGTTTGGCAATTTTCTATTTAATTAACCTTGCTCCAAACCAGAGGGATAAGGAAATAACTAAATAAGGTGACAATAAACAAGAGTAATGATACGATGATTTATGTAAAACTCGTTGAGTTTAATCTTTATACAAAAGATATAATTAATCCGAAATAGGTAGCTATTTAGTTAAATTATATATTTTTTACATATAAATAAATAGGAAATGTAATTTTAAGAAAAAAATAGTTAAACACCTGTTTTATAATCATATGGCTACAAATATTAATTAATTTTACTTTTTATATGAGTAATAATCTCGACAAGCTCTACATAATAAATGGATTCGTTCATAAAAATATATCCAAAAATTAAGTCCTTGTGAGTATACTATGCCTCATCCCATATATTTGGTGTTACATTTGAGGGCCTGCGAGGGCTAGTTTTTAAGCAGGTTTTTTTTGCAAAAAAAAAAAAAAAATTTAAACTGTACTATTTGGTTTTTAAAAAAATTAATTAACTTTTTTTTTCATCTTTTAATCTAATAAAAAAAGATAATACATATCCCAAACACCTCAATTTTTTTTCAAACAAAATTATTATAATACCTTTATATAAAAAGTTAACCCTACTCACAAAAATAAATTAAAAAATTATGCCAATATCTCAAACACAACAATTTCAAAACTAAAAATAATGACATTTAACACCTTTCAATAAAAAGCCAGAAAGCTACTACAAGAAATTATCTCAAATACTCTCACATTTTTATTTTTTATTTCAAAAAAATTAAACTTTTTAAAAGTCACAAAGCTTAAACGTTTTCCCAAAAAAGCACGGAGTATCGTATGATATGATTCAAATATAATTACCAAAACTCTTGGCTTTTTTTTTATTTTAAATAGCAATGTTTTATTTTTTGTGTATTTGACGCTCAAATATTACACGAAAACAAAAATAAAAAAGACAAGTATTTAGAATGAACTAATACAAACCATTAGTTCAGAATGAGCACAGACCCGATTTCCTGTAGCTTAAAAATAATTTGCTCAATTGAAATATCCCTTAGCTCCAACTTTGTCTTTACCCAAAAGGTTGTTCTAAGCTTGATCGTATCCATTAGTATGGATCCCAATCTACCTGGGATTTATTGAACTAAATTTGATTTCTTAAAAGCCAGAGTGACCAGATTGTTGCGGCAAAACTTGTGTCCCACCGACTAGATGTCAAATTTTTGAAATTCCTGAAGGAGCGAACTTCACACCACAAAAAAATCCTAAACTAAAGAACTTCACACATGCAACCATCTCTTGGCTTCTTCTTACCAAACTCTTAGCTGCATTTAGGGTGAACTGAGTCCTTCCGCTCAGCTCATCTAAAATGTTCTTTTTTTTCTCCCTTTGATTGTTTTCATGTATTCATCCTCGAGCATGAAATCAATCCATTTTTTGTTGTTCAAATAAAAATATAATCATTACAATATTATTGAATAAATAATGAGCATTTGATGATAGATGACTCAATGTTTGTCTGTTTTATTGAGATGACTCAGCACCACCCTCTTCACTGTTGTTAAACATAGTAATGAGCACTTACCTTAAAAAAGGAAAAGACAAGGTGTCATAATCATTTGAAATGCTTGTTAATAATTGGTAAAGGTAGGCGATATAAAAAAATAATAATTAATTAATTGGTAAATGTAAACATGCAGTCATCCTTCACTTAAGATAAGATATATTTATGGAGAGAAATGAAAGGTAGAAAGTAATTCAATATGTATATTCAATTTTCTTTCACAAATTTTGGGATGTTCTCGGTCAATCAGTCTGTTCTTTCATTCAAAAGTGTTTTACGGATAAACGTACGTTTACCTCCTGATATCAATAAGACCTTAATTGTCCTGATTCCCAAGGTTAATTACTCAGAATCCATTAAGCATTTGAGGCCAATGAAATATGCCAATATTGTGAGTTATGAAATCTTGTCCAAGATCTTAGTGAATCGCATTAGACCCCTCCATGATTGTGTTGTTGGCCCCTTAATTCCAAAGTTGTTGCCTCCCTAGAAGGTCCACTAATGACAATATCATCATAACCTAGGAGATTATTCATTCATTCAAACATAAAATGGGCAAAAGGGATAGCGTGATTTTGAAAATCGACATTGAAAAAGCTTAAGTTAGAGTTTCGTAGAACTTCATTAAGAAAACCCTTATTGAGTTTAATCTTGGCCCCTCTTGGATCGAACTCGTCATGAATTGTATTACTTAGGTTAACTTTGAGATTCTATGTAATGGGAGTACCCTTCTTCTTTTTAGCCTTGGTACGAGACTTTGACAATTAAGGTGATCCTCTATCTTTTTATCTCTTTGTTCTTTGTATAGAAAGGCTCTCTAACATGATCACAAAGGTAAATAGTGGCAAGTGGATAGGAGTTAAAGCCTCCGGAAATTATCTTACCATTTTGCAATTTTTTTTTGTTGTGATCTTATATTTTTCACAAAAGCGGATCCCTCCAATTGCTCAACTATCATGGAGGTTCTCGATTTAGTTCAATCTCAGGCCTCAAAGTTAGCATTTTCAAATCCAAATTTTATGTCTCTTCTAATGTAGAAGCTGTGCGGGTTAGCAATCTATGCATGATCTCTCTTACTTTTAACCTAGGAAAATACCTAGTAACTCCACCTTTACACAATTGTCTCTAAAATACTTAGTAACTCCACCTTTACACAATTTTGTCTCTAAAAACACCTATCAGCAAAATTGGCTCTGGTGTAAGGTCACTAAAGCCATAAAGCCAAGGTTTTTGGTCCTCATTTTTACACAAAAATTTTAAACATTTTTATATATTTATATATAATTTTTTGCATATAACCCAACCCAATTAACAAATAAAGAGACTAATATTATTTTTTCTCTCAAGCTCGGTTAGAAAAATAAGTCCCATTGCTACAGGTAATTCTCATTTAGCCCAAATTGCCCATTCCTTAACTAATTAACTAATTCTCATTCGTTTTAGCCGAGAACAACAGTCGTCGCCGCTCTAAGCAAACGCTAGCTTTGGTAATTCTTATTTAGTCGACCACACGAAAATATCAGACATTTTGCTTTACTCTATGATGAAATCAGAGATTTTAGGCACTGAGAAGTGATAACCTTGTTTTGAAGAAAACTTTTTCTAATTGCCACTCTGAGCACTCTTGCTCGTCGCAGCATCTCGCTGTCTCGCTCATCGCAGCTAATCGCTCGCCGCTTGCTGGTCCTGGTCACTACTTGTTGGTCGCCACCAATCTTGCTCTCCCGTGGTCCCCGCACTTAATCGCTCGCCATCGCCGTTTCTTTTTATTTCAATTTCAACCGTTCATGGGTGAGTTCGTATGAGTAAATTTTTTTTAAATAATCTTATGATAATATGAGTTCTTTATATGTAAATGATAATTTTTTCTGTAGAGATTTTGATATTTAATTTTTATGTGTGCTAAATATTAAATACATATCTTGATAAATTACAATTTTGAGTTGATGTAATGAGAAGTACTAATTTTATGATTTTATATCTTTAATTATTATTAATTAATTTTTTTTTTTTTTAATTCATACAAATTTTAAGGAGGCCCTATTTTAAAATTTCACTTTAAAACTCCCAAAACTCCAGACCGACCTTGCTATCAGGATGTCATTGCCAAGATCCAAGTCAGGCTACCCATGTACCTCTCTTTGGCTAGAAGAGCCACCCTCAACAAGTTCGTGACTTCTGCCATCCCCTCCTATATATGTGAAGCAAACTTTGGAAGTCCCCTCAGCCATGTATCATACTATTGATAAGAGGAATTTCCTCCGTGTCATACTATTAACAAAGGATAGAAACCACCACATTTTTTTATAGCAAACGTCAAACCAAGACTTCGCCAATTCCATCCACCGCTATTCTCTTTGAATCCTCTACTATCCCTGACATTTCCCTTCCTAAGAAAATTTACTGGTCTTGTTTTCCTACAAGTAAGTTAGCTTGTGTTTGGACTAATTTTTTTAATTAATTTTTTAATTTTTTTACAAAAAAAGTAAATGTCAAATCGCATAAAAAAAAAAAAAAAAAAAAAAACTTAATTAAGCCAAACCAATTGACTTTTTTTTTTTTGCTTTTAAACTAAAAAGTTGAAAAAAAATTAGCCCAAAGGGAGGCTTCATTGAACACTAATAAGTTTGCCAAGGGAGACCGGGTCAAGCAGGTTTTGTAGGCATTTTGAGAGATAAAGTAGGGTCTTGGATTTGCAGCTGCTATGGGAGGACTGATGATTGCTCGAGTTTAGAAAGAAAGCTTTGGGGTGTCTCCAGAGGTCGCTCGAGTTTAGAAAGAAAGATTTGGGGTGTTTCCAGATGTCTTACCATTATCCTGCCCCAGAGAAAGGACACGCTTGCGTGAACTTTCATGCAAATTTAGGAACCAACTAAAAGAGTGTTTGGTAAAACTATTACTAGTAATTTTTAACTTTATACTACTAATTTTAATTATAAATTATAAATTCTTTTAAATATCTACAACTTTTTCTACAAGTTATAACTATTTTTTTTTAATTTCAGTTACAAGTTACAATTTACAATTTTTACCAAACACTTACAATTTTTACTATAAATTATAATTTATAAAGTATTAATTTTAACAATACCAAACACCACCCAAAATGGGTTGCTTATCGTATATGCCAGGACTGATTTTTGCTGCCATGGTAAGAGCATCCTCGGTTAGAATGTAGGGTTTTCCCTATTTCAATGTACAATTTTTTTCCTATTTATTTCTTTTTTTCCCTGTACAAATTTCTTTACAAATCAAGAGTTTGATCTTTGATAACGGTTTATTAAATTAGTTTATGTTGCATTTAATAACTCTTTTTTAATGTAACAAAAAATAATTCAAAAAAATAATATTAATACACCTTTGTTAAAAGGGTGGGAATAAGAATTATCTACATGATGTATATTAATTTTTTTATTTATTGAGGTCACCATATGTAAATAATGCTACATTATTATTCAAGAAAATCTAATAATTTTTCATTCTTTACAACACCCACATGGATCATCTCCCACTGGTCAGCGGCCTGGATGACATTCCTACATAAGGCTATGTTTGTTTCAGTTCTAAATATTTTTTAGTAAATTATTTTAGTTCATTTATTGTCTGGGTTGACAAAAAAGAATGTAAAATATTTTACATCAATAAATTAGAATTAACTTTCATAAAATAAAAAAAAAAGTTATTAGCTCATGAACAATTTCTCCTTGGTATCAAAATAAAAATTCTCCTTGTCTAGCCCACCATCTTGGGTTTTACCAATAATTGGGTTGGGTCCGACCAAGTGCTAATGGAAATAAAATCCATCCAGACAATAATGGGCCCTCAGTCCGCTGCGTTACTTGTCGGCCTGGCTACCTACGGCCCTGTTTGCAATCACTAAAAACTGATATATTTTATTTTAAAAAGTCAGTTTTTAAGCAATAATATTTGGTATTTTTCAAAAATTAAATATTATTTTTCATTTATATTTGCAACGAAAAAATATATACGCATTATAAACAGGCTAATTTTTTTGAGTAAAATAACTATTATATCTTCAATTAAATAATTAATTTTATTTTTAAATAATAAAAAAATCGTGCTAATATACTAAATGCTATAACTTAAAATAAAAAAATAAGAACATATTATATATTTTAATAAAAGAATAAAAAAATCTATTCTAAATAACCATTTTTTTCTCTTTTTTGTCAAAGAACTGCCAATCCTTCTAACTGCCTAGGTTCCTCTAACTGCCTGGCTAGGATGAAAAAGTACATATACTTTTTTTTTCCTACTCAGACTTCTAAAAATTAATATATGTAAGTGTTAGGACTTTATAAAATATTAAGATTTTATATAGGCCTCGTTTGGATAAATAGTTTATTGACCTATTTGGCTTATAAATAGCTAAATAAGCAACGTCGTTTGGTTTGTTAAATAAACAAAATTTAAGCTAATAAATAAATAAATCAATAAGTAAATAAGCTAATAAAAAAATAAACATTAGTTTAATCAAACGAAATGGCTTAATTAAACCAATAAATAAAATTAAGCCAAATAAATTAAAAATAAGTAAATAAATAAAAATAAAATAAATAAATAAATCAACTAATAACCAAACAAAATAATTTATTTATATTTTTATTTATTTGCTTATTAGCAATAAACATATTACCCGAACATAACCATAATGAAAAAGGTACAAAAGGTAAAGCTGATCTCATTAGGTGGGTCGAAGGTCCCTAACAACCCAATGGGCCAAGGAATTCTAACAACCCAATGGAGAATTAATATTCAGGTGGTGGTTCTAAGATTTTCAAATTGCGTTAAATGATAAGGAATTACTTTTGGGCTAAAATAGCAAAAATAAAAAAAACAAATACAGACTTTGTTTGGCAATAAAAATAAAAATAAAAAAATTTAATCAAAATACTATTCATTGAATACTCTATTTGAACTTTTACCCTATTCAAAACAACAATAATATTTTTACCTATAACTTAGATAGTAATTATACATCATCGTTATAATCAATTTAGATAGAAGAGTAACTCTATCTAATTTAAATAAAAATAATAAAAATAATTTTTATTTAATTGATTACTTTTAAAAAAATTAATTAAAAATTAATTTGTCAAATAATTTACTTTAAACTTAATTTTATTTTTTAATTAAAAAATAAAATAATTAATTTTTAAACTAATTGACAATTAAACTTTTAATAATAACACAACAAGTGATTCTTAAAAATCTTCTAATATCCACATGACTATATGTAATAAATTCCTTTAAAGTCACATCATGTAAACCTCTTGCATTTTAGAATTAACCTCGTATAAGTGGTTTGGGAACACTTGTATGTAAAATTTTAATTTAAAAATAGAGAATTATACTTATAAGTTCTTAATAATTAAGTATTAAATTTTTAGAAAAAATTAAATAAATAAATTTATATAATATTAAAATATTTTAAATTAATACTATTATTATTATAAAAAAATTTAAAAATTAAAAAGGCTACTATCCCTTCCGCCCCCTTTGCTCCTTTACCTAAATTTTTGTCCAACGCTCTGTAGTCTGTACCGACCTTGACAAGTTGCCACGTGTTCTTTTTTAATTGTGTAAGAACAAAAGTCGCCTGTTTCAAATAGTACCGCGTTCGCCTGTTTTAGTATTAGTTTAAATAAATATTTTTAAAAAAAATTTCTCATCATAAAAAAAATAATTTTTTTTGATAAAATCTAAAAAAGGTTTATCTAATACAAAAAAAAATACCAACTTCATAGACATTTTAATTTTTTTCTAATTTTTGTATTTCTAGTAAAATTTTTTTAAACTTGAACCTACCGATTATATTTTTTAAAATTTTCTCATCACAACACACTAAAAAAGTAAAAATTTTAAATTAAAACATAAAAAAATAAAAATAAACAAAATAAAGTCTGAAAAAAATCACTAAACTTTTTAGTCCAAACATAGGGTGGTGAATCTTTTATCTCTTACTACGGCTACTAGTTATAACCCGTGTTTAAAAACTCTACTAATATAATTTAAATTAATTAAAATTAATTATTCTTGTCAAACACTCTTAATAAAAAATTTAAAAAAATTTCAACTAAGTGTCCAAAAAAATTTGTTTAAACACGCAAGGTTCATAAATAGAAATTTAAACCCGCAAGTTCTAACCTATTTAAAAAACGTAATTTCTTTTGAAAATACCCAGTAAATAGATAAATTTATCTGTTTAATATTCATCTATTTAATATACATAACATATAAATTTATATGTTTACATAGCAACACAGATAATGCAATAAGATAAATTTATCTATATTTTTTATACGTGCTTTCAATAAGTCAGATAAATTTATCTGTATTCTTTATACGTACTTACAATAAAATAGATAAATTTATATGTCCAATCATAACACATTGCACGTATTTTCAATAAAATAGATAAAGTTATCTGTATTTTTTATACGTGCTTACAATAAGACAAATAAATTTATATGTTTGTATATCAAACAAATAATACAAACAGATAAATTTATCTGTTTGTATTTAGAATATATATATATATATATATATATATATATATATGAATTACTGATTAAAGAGAATTCTTATAATTTTGACGACAATTAAAAGTTTTTTCTCTACAAGTTTAGTCACAAAATTATTGTGTTTAATTTTAAGGTATTTTTGTCTTACAAAAATTTACACGCATTAATAGATGACTTATTACTAAAAAGAATTTATGAAAATGGATCTTACTCATTAAAAAATATTATGCTAGATAAAAAACAGTAAATTGTTTATAAATTGAGTTGTTCGCTAATTTTTCAAAAAATTAATTATCTTTAAATATTAGAAAACTTATTATTAAAATTTAAATTTTAAATGAAAAAAATAAAAGACTAATTGATTTTAATAATTTGTGATTTCTAATTTCCTTCTAATATTTTATATGCTGAATAAGAAAAATATTTACATATGCCCCGAGATAGGCATAAAATGATAATGAGCTTTTAGATTTTCTTCCAACTTTCATATATTGAATAAGAAAAGATTTTCTCATTTTTTATTTCTTTTTATATGCCTGAAAAAAGGCATAAAAAGAGAGAAAAAAATAATTTTTTTATTTTGAATTTATTTGATAGATCTCGACGAATAAACATTAAAAATATTAATTTTATTAAAAACAAATTTTTGTATTTAAAATTTTAAAATTTTAAAAAACTATATAACTAACTCACTACAAACTACTTGAGTAAGGGTAAATCTGTCATAATTAATAATTATATATAAAAATAGAACCTTACTTTTAAAATATTTAGCAATGTGGCCAATTATATTACATCTTGTAAATATAATTAATCATTAATTAACTCAAAGTTAAAGTGTTCAATATCAGTAATAGTGGCGACAGCAATTTAGTAATTGTAATGATAGGATAATGGCAATGTTAGGATGGTTTGGGCGGGTAATAATGGTGACAGTAATTTAGTAGTTGTAATGATAGGATAATAGCAATGTTAGGATTGGTTTGGACGGTTTGGAGTACGGTGATGAGTGTTTTTGACAATAGCAGTGGTAGTTTTGATTGTTATAACATTGGTAAAATGATAGTGGCAGCAACAATGGTAAAGTAGTGATAGCAGCGACGATGACGATAACGATGGTGAAATGATAGAAAAAGTTGGTAATAATAACAATAATAATAAAAGTAATAATAAATAAAAATAATAAAATAAACAAGTCTAATTATCATCTTAATTTTGAACTTAAAATTATCCCACATAAACCGAACCAATTCATTATTGTACTTAAAAAGGAGCTGGACCCTTTTAATGGACTCCACGCTATAATCTTATAACTAATTCCAAACAAGACGGCACCGCAAAGACTAGTCTAGACTCTAGAACCACCAACACAACACACTCTCCTCTTCTCTCTTTAGAGCCCCCCCTCTGCCTCCTCTTCTCTATCAGGTCCTCTAACTATGCCCGTGTGCGCGACCGGCACCGCTCGAGCGCTTTCGTGCCGAGACGGCCGAGCAGCAGCGAACCTCAAGCTCGCGTCCATCTTCGTCATCTTCCTCACGAGCATCGTCGGTATATCGTCGCCGGTGATGCTCGCGCGGTTGTTTCACGGCAAACCGGCCTACGACAAGGCCATCCTGATAATCAAGTGCTTCGCCGCCGGCGTGATTCTCTCCACCTCCCTCGTCCACGTCCTCCCCGACGCCTTCGACGCCCTCTCCGACTGCCAGGTGGCGTCGATCCACCCCTGGAAGGATTTCCCCTTCTCCGGCCTCGTCGCCTTGATCGGAGTCGTAACCGCACTTCTTGTCGACCTGACGGCGACTTCACACGTCGATAGCCACAATCACGGGCATACCGGCGGTGGTCAACGTAGTCAGTACACGCCTATCGGAGCGATCGGCGAGGAATTGGCCGCGGTTAGGAGGAAATCGGTGGAAACCGGAGGAGTATCGGAGGCGATTGGTGATTCAAGTAGTGAGAGGAAAGCGGAAGAGTTGGTGAAGATGAAGCAGAGGTTGGTGTCGCAGGTGCTGGAGATTGGGATAATATTTCATTCGGTGATCATAGGGGTGACGATGGGGATGTCTCAGAATCAGTGCACCATCAGGCCGCTAGTTGCTGCCCTCGCGTTCCACCAGATATTTGAAGGGATGGGCCTTGGAGGTTGTATTGCTCAGGTATGGACTCTTAAAAATGGTAATTATTCAGCATCATATAACATTATTTACTTATTATTTATATTTAATAATATAGTAAAAATATTTTAATTAATAATAAATTTATTTTTATTGAGTAAATAAAAAATAAATATAATTCATAATATGCATTGGTTATTGTCTTTTGTCAAGAATTTTATGTTATATTTGTTGAGAACTTATATACCATCACTTAATTCTAAAAATTAATAATTTGTCCATAAAAATATACAAATTATTTGATACTTTTAAAGTATTACGTAGGCAATGTTATTGATGCTTCATAAAAAAAAATTTAAAATTTTATATTAAGTTGCTCATATTTATTTATTATTTATTCAATAAAAATTTATATAATAAAATAATTTAAATTTTAAAATATTTTAGAAACAAATTATTTTTAATATTTAAAATTTACTCTCAATTTTTAACCCAGAGTTAGAGATATAATTCTCACTCATCTCATTTCTCTCTCCTTCCACATGTTTTCTCCCTCTTTCTCTCTTTTTAAAAAGTCAAACTTTTTCTCTCCCTAAAATTAACATCCACATTTTTCTTTTCTGTTACTATTTTATCTGCTCAAAAATTATCATTCTTTAGTTGAACTTTTTGAGACTTTTCTAAAGTTTTTTATTTAAAATTTTTTTGTTAATATTTTGGAAAAAGATACTTTTAATTACATAAATCTAGAAAAAAAAGAAAAAAATTCCAAAGTAAAAAAATGCTAAAAATTTAAAAACTCTTTATTTTCACTGAAAAAGTTATTTTTGTGTCGTTAACATTTTTTGGTTTTCTATACTTATTTTTTGAAAAACAAAAATCAAAAAAATGTTTGTTAAACTATTTCCAAAAAAATTAGAATTTTTTAAATACCCAAAAATATTTTTAAATTCTTAAAAAGCATTTTTACACAAGGAAAAAAAATACAACAACATGAAAAGTTTTCATACTTTTATTATTATTTATTAAATATAAAAAATAAAAAATTAATTATGAAGATCATGTAAAAGTTTTGAATTTTTAATTAAAAGAAATTTAACATAATAAATGTAATATATTTGATTGTGTATTGGATTTTTTAAAATAAGGAAGAAAAGTGGGTTTCTAAAATAAAAAAAATGAATAGAATAGACACATAACATATAAAAATAGAGAGAGAAAAAATAAATATAGTAGACACATGACACATGAAAATTGAGAGAGAGAGAGAGTTAATTGCAAGAAGAGAGAAAAAGACAATTTCTTGAAGAAGAAAAAAAACACGTATTGGAAAAGATAGGAGTGTGGCAAAATAACAATAGTTATCTTTAACCGATTAAATGTTAATGTGAGAGCAATTAGTTTTAAATGTATTTTTTTGCACTTTTTCATTGGTTGTAGGTACTAAGTAGGAATATTAACTTGATACCAATTCGACACTTAAATATTTTTTAGCGTTAGAATTTAAAAAGTTGATAGTAGAATTCAAATTGTGATTGAATTGATTTTTAAGTATATGTTATTTCTCTTAATATATTTTTTAGTATAATTATAAGCATATTTTGGTATGTATTAATTTTTTCGTATGTTTTTGTTAATAGTATTTTAGTATGATGTTAATATTTTTGGGATGAGTTATGTATAAAAAAATAAAACTTAATGAGTAATTAATTATTTAAATATATAAGTCGTATTTTAAAAATATTATAAATATAGGAGAATAAATATCAAAGATTCTCACTATAAATGTTTTAGGCACGGGTTATTCTAGGCATAAATCAATATTATCAATCTAAAATTATTTCTATTGTATTATTAAATAATAACACAACCTAAATATAGGTACGTGGTATTTCAAAATTATCAAATAATTAAGAGTTTAAGGAGGAGAAGAGTGCAATACCGAACTAAGAAGCGCAAAAGTTACCTGAATTTTATAATTTTTTTACAAGTAAAAACGAATGCCTCCAGCGAATATTTGAAGTTGGTTAGTGCAAGAAATTTCTTTTATTTTTGGACTAAAAAATTTAGTGATTTTTATTTTTGGAGTTTTTTTTGTTGTTTTTTAAAAAATTTAAAATATTTTGATTTAAATTTTTTATATTTTTGATTTTTTGTGACATAATGAGATAATTTTAAAAAATATGTCTCTTATAATTAAATTTTTAAAAAAACTCATTAAAAGCGAAGAAATTAGAAAAAAAAATTTAAAAGCCTACTAAGTTGGTTTTTTTTTGTCTTGTATGAGTTTTTTTAGATTTTAATAAAAAAATTATTTTTTTATTTTTTTATAACGAAAAAAATCTAAAATACACACTCACTTAGACTAATATTAAAAAAGATTTACTAAAAAAATTATTTAAAAAAATCAATCCAAACGCAACCTTAGTCATCCTACCGATGGTGATAGGACTGTGGGTTCGAACCGTAGACTGTGGCCGCCCCTTTGAAGTCGGATTTTATTTGGAAAAATATTAGATACTCTAGCATGTCATTATTTATAGGGCCGGCTAAAAGTCGTTTACTAGGCCGGGAAGAAAAATAAATGTTCATAGATAAGAATTTTAACTTTAATTAACAAATTATTATTATTTTTAAAAATGAGTAATTATATTATTAAAATTATTATAATTAAACATAAATAATAGGCTCTTAGTTATTAGAATTTACTAATATATTACTCAACGCCACGGTAGTTAACATTTTGCTTATTTAGTAGGCTTAATAAATGATAAAGTTTAATATTTATTAAATAAGTAATGTTTTTTGAAAAATATATTAATAAATACTGTTTTATTTTTTACCTTGCCAATAAAAATGAGTCCAATGACAGAATCCATTGTACCCTCAAAGAGAGCATGTGCATCCTCTCACCCTTATATATGTAAACTATTACTTGTAAAAAAATAGAATTTGTCATATATATCCTTAAAGATTGTGTCTCCCTATTAAATTATATAGAAAAAAATTGCAACTAGAATCTTAAAATATAAATTTCTAAAGTATAGCATCTCTATAACTTTTATTGTGTCCAAAATTTTATTTAATTCACACAATGAGGGTGTTTGGAAGAGTTTTTTTTCAAATAATTTTTGTTTGTTTATTTACTCTTTTTTATATTTGTGCTCATGTTTTTTACTTTTGTCGTTTCTCTTTGTCCCATTGAATAAAAAAGTTAACATTTTAGACCAATATTAAAAAAAAAAGTCACTAAAGATAAAAAAATAAATTGTATTTTGACTAGAAACATTTATTTTGTTTTTTTTTATTTTTTTTATTTTTTGTTCTATTTTCCTTACTTTTTTAATTATTCATAATTAGAGGAATCTAATATATATATATATATATATGGGAGATGTTCTTTCAATACCACCTTAATAATTTTTCCTCAAACACCCTCAACCGTAGGCTTTGTTCGTTTATTAGAAGATGTTTAAGAGGTCTAGGTTGAGATAACAGCTTATTGGTTTATTTTATTTTATTTATTTTTGTTTGGCTTATTTTTAATTTTACAGATTTTTTATTATTATTTTGATCAAAAAAATTACTTTATTTTTGTTACTCTCATTAAGATGAACCAAAAAAAAATTAAAAAATAACTAATAAGTAAAAAAATGAAAAAACAAGAAAAAGTTAAATAAACAAAAAAAATATCACAGAGCTTCAAACACACAAAAAAAAATTCAGAATGACACATACTGATTTTGAAGGGTTTAAACTTACCCAAATTCAAAATGAAAAGTTTAAATTTAGTTGTGTGTTGTGTGTTGTGTGTTGTGTGTTGTGTGTTGTGTGAGCCATTCTACAAATAAATTTAAATTATTAATTTTAAATTTTGAATAAATATTTAGAAATATTTTTTGTGTTTGTACCATTACTAATTTCAAAATTCCCTAATAAATGGACTTTTCCTATTGAATTGAGAGCATAATTATTTCGTGTCTCGAATCATGTGACATGTTTATATGGTACTATAATTTAATATGGTGGCGATAAATTTTATCATATAGATATGGTAATTTATTTTTATTAATAATTATAAAATAAAAAATAACTTATATTATATAAATTGTGATTATTTATTTGTCAAAAATATAATATAATATTTAACATCGCTTATATAATATTCTAAAATTACATAATAATATTCCAAATTGAGGTCCCTAGCTAGTGAATTGAAATCATGGTCATCCAAATGGGGACCGGAGTTATTAGTAACGTGGTGTTTTGTTAACCTTAAGATAAGAATGGGTTTGTGCCTTTCTAAAATTAATGGGATAATTTGACTATTTGTTAGTAGATAATAAAATTAATTTTTAAAAAATTAATTAAAATAAGCATAATTTGACTTGCACATCTTAAAATATTCGATGAAAAATACTCACTTATGAGGGGGTCAATTTCTTTCAAGACTTTATAGTATGAAGATCGTTCAAGATTACAATTTGTGAGTTTTAAATGGGTCTATAATGATGATTTGAATCGTTTATTTTATAAATTTTACATAGTATGTTATTTATACAAAAGTTTATTTTGATTGAATATTCACATATATATAAAAATGACAATTCATAATGGATGGTTTTAATTTGAAATGAATTGTTAAGTTTTATCGTTCATTTTATACAATGAATTGTTATTTTTTTATATATCTATAAATATTTAATTAAAATAAATTTTTTACATAAATAATCTATTATATAAAATTTATAAAATAAATAATTTAAATCATTATTCTAAACTCATTTAAAACTAATAAACTGCAATCTTAAACGGTCTGGAGACTATAAAGTGTAGTGAGGAATTGAACCCACTTATGAGAACTCAGACAAAAAACCAATGTCACCATTGGCCGCGCGGATTTACGTACGGTGTTTAAATTCTGCCGTAAAGCGTAACCATTTCTATGGGTGACGCGTGTCGAAATTTCTTCGGACCAAAAAGACTTTTATTATTATTTACTTTTGACTTGAGCCAAATACAAATATAATGCAGGTTTAGTATGAAATTGAATTTGGTAGTTTGGCTTGATTGGTTATCTTAATAATGACAGAACCTTCTGTCCACTCTTAAATGGAGTGAACCGGTTTAATTAGGCTAATTTTGAGCCAAAAGTAGTTCAAGATTCAGGCTGATCATTTTATTAATATCAATAAATTATTTATATAAAAAATAAATTAATAAAATATTATTAAATATCTAACAAATCATATTTTTATTTTTAAAAAGTCTACGGTGTCTAAACTTCAATTTTTATTTTTTTAACACAAAAATAATTTGTTCAAATTCATAACAGTATTTAATTAGCTTAATTTTTTTAGATAAATAATTTGCATAGTTAAAAAATAAAATAAATAACTTGAATTATTGAAATGAATCAATTTTTAACCCCAAATGAGTCAAATTTTACCAATCAAGTCGATTCAAAGATGGGAGAGAAATTGTACTTCTAATAATTACACAATAATACTATAGTGATTATAAATTTATAATTATATTTGAATACCATATAAAACAGCATCTCATGTTTAGTTGTTAAAAATAAATAGTGAAATTACAAAAAATATAAGCATCCTATATAAATTGTTACATCTTATAGTATTTAAATGTGTTTATCAAATATAATGATCGTAACATTACTCATAAGTATATATCTCCGATAAAAATTGGTGGATTCTATGTTGCCTTCATATCTTTCATCGGTTCATGTTTTATGACGATGGATGTGTGTGTTTTGAATGACAGGCAGGGTTCGGCTTGGGAACAATGGCGTACATGTGCTTGATGTTTGCGGTGACAACGCCGATAGGAATAGTGGTGGGGGAGATCGTGTTGTTGTTGACAGGGTACGATGATAGTAGCCGCAACGCCTTGATTCTGGAAGGGCTGCTGGGTTCACTGTCTTCGGGTATTCTCATTTACATGGCCCTCGTCGACCTCATAGCTCTCGACTTCTTCCACACAGAGTTGATGAGCTCCGAGTCCTGGTTGAAAAGGGCCTCCTTCCTTGCCCTTGCTCTTGGCTCTACCTCAATGTCCATCCTTGCTCTTTGGGCTTAAATCAGTAATTTCCACCCAATTAATCAATACAAATAATAATATGGCATTATTCTAGTTATATCTCTATTTTTAGAGTGATTATTAGCTACCCAAGAGCAAAGTCACATAGTATCTCAAAGTTCTTAAACATCACATAATTATATAATTTTTATATAGAGAAAGTACCCTACATGATCGTATGCAGCTCAAAAATGATATTGGGACACTACGCAACTTTATTCCTAGAATGCCAATTTTTTTTTTTTATTTTCAACTGTTCTTGTCAATACTAATTACTAATTCATTGCACTTCACACGTTTCTTAGTAATTTAAGTAATTTTCTCTTTTTAAGAGCTATGAATGTGACAAGTTCAAAGGTTGAAGAATAAGTGCGGTAATTCACATTTATTTTTAATGATAGTATTAGATATGCTTAAAATTATAAGTTTATAAATTATATTTAAAAATGAAAACAGTTATAAATATGAATAAATTACACTTACACCTTCGGTATATTTTGAATATATTACTGTTTTCTCACAATCTCTAAAATACCACTATACTTTTTTTCTTTATAAAATAAATAACATTTTTCTTCTTTTGTTAATCAACCATATGTTGACTTAACAAAAAAACATGACATCATCTATCAATTAATTAAAAATGACTAATCTACTCTTCTCACTCTCTTTTACCAAACTTTTCTACTCTCGAATTTTTCTACTCTTTTCTCCAAAGTTATATTTTTTTTCACCCTTACGTCTGGTTCTACATAATAGAAGTAAACTCCCGATGACCTTTCCCCTCGACACATTTCTTCTTTTGAGTTCTAGTTTTTCATCTTTTTACCTCCGTGGATTCTCACATCTATGGCGTCCTGTTAATCGAAAGGAAATTCTTTTTGAATATCAAGCGATTATGTGCGAATTTTATACCTTATTTCATAACTTTGTCAGAAAAAAGTCACATATAATGAAATCAAAGCAATAAAATTGAGATTTTATTAATTTCGACGGAAAACCAATTACAATGATTAAGATATACTCTTATGGACTTGAAAAGAAAATTACAATAAAATTAAATATAAAAAAAAAATAGAGGCAATTTGCAAGATGCCCTTTACAATGTGTACGTGTCAATTATTTATAAATACTAAAGAAGTCTCCATAAATAACTTCTTATAACCGCCTTTAACTTCTCCTTAATATTTTAACGATGCCAAGTGTCCTATGTAGATTGAAATTTCTTCTAAACGTCACTCTTATATTTGGCTGCTACTTGTCATCTACAAGAATAATTCATATAAATATTTTAAAATATATAATTATTTTTTATTAAATTTTTATAAAAATATAGTAGGCTATTAAATAAAAAAATAATATCTTCGATAGAAAAAAATATTAATTATAGTGTAAATAATATTTCAAACTCTTTAAGAATAAGAATCGTCGAATTCTTAAATAGTTGTACTATTATACTAAAATTAAAATTTTTAATAATCATAAATGGCTAAAAAAATATAATTAATTATATTTTTTATTTTTTATTTTGTTTTTAAAAAAATCTTCCATCAAATTTTTGAATTTTTCCATCAATTTTTTTAAAACAAATAATTGTAATCAAATTATAAAATTTCAATTAAAATGTTAATTCCACTCCCATCATACTCCTCATTTCAAATCCCGTCTTATACCTTTAAAAAATTACTTCATAAGGGACAAATAGGTAAATTAACATGCATCCCCCAATTTGTCAGCATTTATTGGTGCTGAACACCACAAGAGAGTGGGCCAAATTGAAACTGATACGTGTCCCCTGCTGCTGTATGTTACCGATGATGGACAAGAGCCCATTTGTCGGCGCAAGCGCGAAACAAACTTTCCGTTGGAGTCGACCGGAATCATGTAATTGTTCGCCTGCAACGTCAGCGTTTTCTCGCCGGCGAACCGAAATGCCACCGTCGGGACGTCGACGGTCTTAAAAGAAGAGAGATCGTAATAGGTGTCGAAGATGGAGTACCCTCCCGCCGACGGCAGGCTCTGAGTTAGACGGACGAACTCGTCGGGCAACGCGTCGGAGGCCTCCGATTTCAACCGAGTCACGACGGTTCCCGAGTCGACGAGGATTCCTCCCCAGCCGGAATCATCCACCGCGAACACCAACGGGGAGAGATCTACACTTGGTTTGAATTCGATTTTTTTTTTCTTTCTCTCGAAGACAGCTTTTTTCGAAGGCTCGCGAGAGGCCTTTTTTCGAAGGCAGCTTGCTTTTCTATTTTTCAATCGCAGCTTTTCTTTTCTTTTCTTTTTTTTTTTTTTTTGAAGCCTGTCTTGAGAGGTTGTTTTTCGATGGCAGCTTCTTTTTTATTTTTCGAAGGCAACTTCTTTTTATTTTTTGAAGGCATTTTTCTTTTTTGACAAGCTCCAGGCAAACATTTTATCTTTTACACTTTCGAAAGAGATTTTTTTTTTTATTATTATTTTTTTAAAGCTCCGCCCCAGGTAAATATTTTGCCTTTTAAAAGAGACTTTTTTATTATTATTTTGTTTAAGCTTCGCTCCAGACAAACATTTGATCTTTCGAAAGGGAATTTATTTATTTATTTTTTATTTTTAAATCTACTGTGCGCACACAGTTTTTGGAGTTGGGTCTAAATCCCTTTGCCAAAGGTAGCCATCGATTGGCCATTCCTCATGCCAACCTTTAGTAAACAAATTTTATAAACGTTGTAGATTTCACATTCAATTAAATACAGACTATTTCACTTTTTTTTTTTTTTTTGTAATTCCATTTGAGATTGACAGGTATTTTTTTCATTTAAAATGTCGACAGATATTGTTTTTATTTCTTTTTACTTTTGTCGATTTGATAAACTAAAAAGTTCTTCTTTCGAATTTAATTAATTTTTTTTTTCTTTTGTCGTCATTCTTTAGAATTGTATTTTGACAAAATAAAATCTAATTTAGTCATTATTAACTTATGAAGTTGCTTCCCAACCTTTCGAATGTTGAGAATATACGAATTTTGAATAATTTTAATTTGTTTTTGTTATTAGCCATTATTTGTTGGTCAACTGCGGATGAAATTTTTAAAAATTGTTCAACCTTTGTTACGGGTTGTTCAATTTTGTAATTGGTCATTATTTGTTGGCCAACTACATGAAATTTTTTTAAAAATTGTTGAACATGTGTTATAGGTTCTTTAATCTTACAAAAATTAATATGTGGCTTAGGTTGTTCATTCCTACAAGATTCAACCTGTGATATAGGTTGCTCAATCCTACAATGATCAACTTGTAATGAGGTAGGATACATCTTGAAAATAGAATTATAATACACACATTGTTGGTAACCCGTGATTATATGGTCCATTAAGGTAAGATGCATCGCATAAACATGATAGTAATATACCTGTTGTTGATAACCTGTGACGATAAGAACCATTGATGGTCTCTGCGGTTCTCCTTGTACCCTCGCTGGTAGAAAATTACAAATCTTTTGTACTATATCCCTTATTGCACTCACGAACTCTTGCTCTTCGGCGGTTGGGTTGCAGAGTACCTCTAAAAAATTTTATTTCTCTTGTGCAGAGAGGCTATTTAGGCATTTAGATTGGCCATTCTCGTGATTATTCATCATTTCTTCTGAGTTAGTATGATGTCCCACTGGGCGTGCCAAAAATTTGTTAATCAAAAACAAATTCAATCTACTTTGAAAGGAAATTCTCTTTGAATATCAAGCCATTGCGTACGGGTTATACCTTATTTCAGAATTTCGTCAGAAAAAACAGATGTTGAAATCAAAGCAATAAAATCGAGATTTTATTAATTTCGACGGAGAACCGATTACAAAGATTAAGATCTACTCCTATAAACTTGAAAAGAAAATTACAAGAAAATTAAATAAATAAAAAAATAGAGGTAGTTTGTCAAGTTGTGTAGAGATATCCTTTACAATGTATACATGCCTATTATTTATAAAAACTAAAGATGTCTCCATAAATAATTTCTTATAACTACTTTTGACTTCTCTTTAATACTTCAACGATGCCAAGTGTCCAATGTGATTAAAATTTCTTCTAACCGTCATTTTTTATTTGATTGTCATTTGTCATTCACAAGAATAATTTATATAAATATTTTAAAATATATTACTATTTTTTATTAAATTTTTATAAAATATAATAAATTATTAAATAAAAAATAATATTTTTAATAAAAAAATATTAATTATGATGTAAATACGTCCACAATCTTTTCATGTTTTTTCTTCTCACCCATTTCTTCAATGGCACCTATCGAATCCCAACTTTACTGCATTGCCCATCAAACACCCATCATCATCATCATCATCATCCAGGACCTCCACCCAGATCAACTCCAACTCCAACTCCAACTCCAACTCCACCCACTCTCTCTCTCTCTCTCTCTCTCTCTCTCTCTCTCTCTATATATATATATATATATATATATATCCCTCAAATCTTCTCATTACTAGATCATTTCTCATGTGCCAACCATTATTACATGATTTGATCTTTCATAATGCATTAACGTAATCAATCCCATATTGCAGAACTATTCCATTGATCTCAGAGGTACTAAAAAAGAAACTCGAATTCGCTGAATTTAGTAGCCATGAAAAAATGGTTAAATTTGAAAAATCACAGCTTCTCTGTCAGAGGCTCAACAGTCCCACATTCTGATTGATCCACCACTGGAGGCGAGCACAAATCCAAGGAATTCTCCGCCTGCGCCGATTTCTTCGATGCACTGCCATTGTCAACCTGAAATTTGAAGCAAATGGACATTAGGATTTTGGGGAAGAACTATCATCGTTTGCTTGCAACGAGCACATCAGGGTTTTGGAATTCTCCGCATGCAGGCACATCATCGTTTGCTTTGGAGTCGACTTCATCTGTACCCACTCCTCCGCCGACTTCATCTCTTTAATTCATTGGAACCAAATTCAGCAAATTTGAGTTCCAGTTCCCAAATTCAGCAAATTTGAGTTCTCAATTCACCAAATTCAACAAATTGAAAGTATTAAACAAATTCGAGTTCCCAAATTCACCAAATTTAGATTAGAATTTTTTGATTGTTTCGGGTGCGTGGCGGTGGCTTTGCTCCGGTAGGTTTCGATGTTTGCGACGGTGGCAGTGGCTTTGTTCCGATGGTGGTGGCTTTGTTTCGATGTTGGCGGCGATGGATTTGCTCCAATGGGTTTCGATGGTGGTACCGGGTTGGGATGGGAAAGGAGGGGCTGGTGGGTGCAGTGGGGTTGATAAGGGTATTAAGGTCATTTTATTATCGCTGCTAATTAAGGGCATTACTAATTAGGAGTACAGAGTAATTTTAAAAATAAAAAAATAGATAATAGTATATAATAGGAATGTAAAGAGTTTAAGCCTAATTTATCTTATAAATATTTGTTATAAACTTAACTTTAAGTAGTAAGATTGTGTTTGTTGATGTTGAAATTTAATTTTAATTTTCAAAAACAAACAAAATAAAAAATTATGCACACACTAAAAAAAATTACGCAATAACATACATGATATAGCACAATCTGTCTATGTACACAGTTAAAAGGAAAAATCTACTATAATTGAAAAATGTACAATTATGAAATCGAAAATATTTCAAAACCCAATACCTACAATTCAAATCTTGAAATAAAAGCTCATTTTTTCACCCAAAAATATCCTAGTTCCTCCGGTATTTTTTCGTTTCTCTTTACATTTTTATTCTTTTTTATTTACTCTCCACACAATACTTAAAATTATGAAATCTTATTTTTAAGTAAACTCTATATTCTAATTTCATATAATTATGAAACCCTACACAGTAGATTTTTTATGAATTCCCGGTTTGGATGGGCTTAGATGTTCATGTGCTTTCAGCTGCAGCTCTTCATGATTTTGCCTCATCTTGTTGGCTATTGCTTCAATCAGTTCTTCTTGTTGCTTGTTTCAACAGTTTCAGATTCAGTTCATTGCTTGTTGCCTGGTTCTTGTTTCCTAGGCTTGACTGACTATTGGTTTGCTTCAACAGTACTACAGCGGTGACGGATCTTGTTGCCTTGTTCTTCTTATCATTTTTAGTTAGTTTATGTCTTATTATGTTTGTTATTTACACTTATTTTATTTTAACTTCAGGATAAAATATATTCTAAATTTTAATTACTTTTGTTAAAAAATTTAATTATTAAATATTAAATAAAAACAACATTTAATTCACAATTTAAATAAAAAATAAATAGTAAATTATACTGACCACCCTGAGGTTTCTGACAAAAATTGAAATCCCCCGTGTGATTTCAAAAATTGCGTTAATATCTTTTCAGATTTGATTTTAACATCAACGAGACTCCAACCGTTACAATTTTCGTTCAATTTTACAGAAATCACCGTCACATCCCAAAACCGTCCTAAAACCATCGTCTCTCCCAAAATCACCAC
>JAOTRH010000006.1:7815058-7826980 GCA_034768845.1 Heliamphora exappendiculata | reverse complement strand
CGGGGTAGAAGACGATGGAATGACCGCCGCCGTTTCAACGAGCTATGGTGGAAACCCAACGTCACTCGTGGGTTCGTTGTGGGCTGTGGGCGGCGGCGGCGGCGCTGTGGGCTGCAGCGCTGGTGTGCGTTTGGTGGTGGCGTCGTGACGCAAGGGTTTCAGTCTTGGCAGCGGAGCTTCAGGCAGCGACAGCAGGCGACGATGGCAAGCGGCAGCGACGCGAAGGCGGTGAAGATGGCTGGTGGTGCCGCGACTGGGCGGAGATGGCAGAGGTGGCGACACCCTGTGTCGTCCCGGTGATGTGGTCGGTGGTGCCTCATCACCGCGACGACGCCGAAAAAAAATACTATTGGTTACAAGAACGTAGCTCTGATACCATGAAAAAATTAAGAAGAGAAAAATAACTGTATATTTTCTGTATGTTGAAACTGTACAATCAATATATGGCCTATTTATAGGCGAATAGGAATAAACAAGAAAGGAAATACAATAAATAGATAATAAAATCAAATTATAATTAAATCAATCTAATATTCTAACACCTTGTAAGTCACTTTTCAAGAGTAAGATCTACTCAAAAAATTTTAACAAATAATAACAAACTAAGCCCCTTTAACAATGAATAGTTTTTGAAGAAATCCCCCATTTTTCATGTCTGGTATCCGACCTAATCAATTATTTTAACCCTTCAACTCAATTGTTTGTAGTTTATTGTTGTGTTAAGGACAGAACCACTCATCCCGCTTTATAGGATTTCTACGTATCAACCTGAATCAGCTTCTTGGATTTCTTTTACCTGAGGATAGGTAAACAACAACTGAGAAACTTTTAAAGGTTCATTACACTTTGAGGTATTTCAATGTTACCAAGACACCTAAGGTTAAAATCGCACAGAATGTACACTTCACTCGAAGAAAACAAAAGAAAAGAAAGGAAAAAATAACATTCTATGCAGAATACTATGTTTTATTTTGCTGGCATATGAACAATTGATTGATACTTATGGCATACACACGATCGTGTTGTTAATGAAGGTAAATTAAATCAATTGAGAATTGCCTTGGCAATTCAAGCTAGCAACTTACAACCCTAAAGCAAGTTCAATCCATGAGTTTGTATCGTTTCTCTTCGACACCAGTAACTCCCATTTGTATCTCTATAATAGTGTGGAGTGGCATCTGAAAATTACATCACTAATTCAGTCAGAACTAAACTTCAAATAATATGCTTAGTTGCCTAATTAATGACTCAAAATTCAAATCCCAAGCAATCCACCCATTAGTGAAACTGGGAAATGCACTAATATATCCTCATGAAAGTAAAAATGTAAAAAAAAATGCAGCTAATTAATATATATTCACGAATAATCTTCAGGTTTAAGATGATCATGACTTACCTCAATATGTGGAATTTCTTTCAAAGGCCGATCAGCAAAATAACCATATAATGCTCTCAATACCGCCTACAAGAATAACTCAAATCAAAAATTAGAAAAACTAAAATAGTCTGTGCATAATCTTGACATCATGTCCTAATTTAAAATGTGACATTATGTATTACCTGGTGAGATATCACCACAACAGGGGCACGCTGTCGTTCAAGCTCAATGATTACGGGCTCTAGCCTACAATTTGGAGAGTTCAGTTTTTTTTGAACAGCAATTAGGAGAGTTTAGTTGTAGAGAAGTATTAAGGAAAAAAATGATATCTTAAAAGCACTTAAGATTTACTTAAAAGCTATAACACCTTTGGATTACATCCAGATAAGACTCTCCACGAGGATATCGATATCTCAACTTATCCTTCTTACGCGACCTGAAATATATTTTTCACAATATTATGCTAAGAAATAAGTAAACTGAAGAAGACAGAGCCCCATATTCAAATTTTCATATGGATGGAAAACACCAGAAGAATATTGAGTGTCAATATATAGTTTTCAGCAAACAAATTTTTATCTAGCATTACTAAATAAGAACTGATGCAATGAAGACTTCGTATACCCATCTATCTTATTTTCTGTACCATGCTGCTGCTTTTTTTCTTTTTATTGGGTTGAATTGATCCAGTAGCATGCTTGTCCCCAGGCTAATGATGGCAATAATATATTTATTCTCCAAGTTCATTCTTTTCCATGTAAGGGGAGGACTAAATAACTAATATGCTTCTTGAATAGTATATACTAAATTTTCAAAAAACTTTGCTCCATTACTGATATTTTTAAAGAATAATACGGCATAAAACTTATTTTTTAAATCTATGCTAATTATTATTATATATAAGCAGTTGTGACCCAAGACTCAAGCTTTTACCAGATCTGGAGAATCACCTAACATGGCTGATCAAACGTGGTTGAAGACGTGCATAAAATAAATTATTCATCATACTATACTCCTAAAACAAAGTGTCCAGAGTTTTACTTGCGTCCTTTAACTTCCACTAAACAAAATACACTAGTAAAATGAATTTCTGTATTCTTTATGTTTAAACCTCTGCAGTAATTTCTTCTTAATCCATATGGCCCATTGCATCTTGCAGAATTACAAAATAAGGTTGCTACGTGTCTCATTGCATGCTATCCAATCAAATAAAACTACCACGGGTTTTGTTCATGCCACTGCCACCCAATCAAATAAAATTATCACCTCTTATAACATCAGCCAAAATGGTTATCCACGCCCATTGAAATCTCTAAGTTATCTCCAATTGTCCCATTGCATGTTGATTAACGAAATTAGGCTCACGACATGTTATTAGGTTTTACATAAGACAGTATCTCAGTATGTCCAAGCGTTTGGATATCCACTCTCCAGGTTCAATTAGTTCACCCCTAATCATGGACAAGGCCATAGTCAGAGGTAGGTGAGAGTGCGCGTGCATCAATTTAAAGAAGTGTATCATCCTATGCTGGTTTGGTTTACGTTTCAAACTACACCAACAAGTCAATCAAACTAGATGCGCCCCTACGAAATTGGATATTGTACCATGAATGCACTGACCTCATGAACTCATTAACCCTACCATTGACCCAACTCATTAATCCGGTGCTTTCACTTTTACTTTTATTTTCCTTTCAATTTTAACAGTCATGTTGCTTTCCACTGTCAATCACCAAACTAGAGATTTCAAGTGACATCGCATCACTAATAAAATTCTAATGTGTTGACAATACAAAAATCAAGTGACATCACGTGTCTACTTCTTCAACTAAAAGCCTAGAGTATGGTATTTTCATGGGTTATGCCTAGGGATGAAAAACGGTGACAAGTCATATACCCACCAAACCAATTATTTAAAGAACTAGGATTTCAACCTTTCAACTCATTCCATCTTTAATGCATACTCAGAGCCATAGGCTTTTCTCTTCTATGTTACTGCCAAGGCACCAAGATCTTTCTAGTTTCTCTCTCTTTCTCTTTCTTTTTTTCCCACTCTAAGATAATATCAAAAAGGTCAATTTTTTCGAGAACATCAGCATCTGCATCTGGCCTCACCCCACTGAATGAAACCATTATTTAGAGTCAATGTCATGACACGATTCAATCAAGTTTTATTTCGCAATAGATTGATTGCATTGTTATTCAACAAGTATATAGTGATATTGTTTTATATGCTTCATGTTATATATATACGCGCTCATAAATATAGATGGACGGGGTGGGGGAAGGGCCATGGATATGGGTTGAGGTTGATCAAGTTGGCGGCATGGCCGGAGTACACCCAGGCATGGAGTGGTGAGGTAGGGTCCCGTAACCATACCTGCCCCACTATCATCTCTAGTTGTGCCAAGAAAAAATGCAAGAGCACCAATGTGATCCTTAGTTACAAGACCAATGCTATCACCTACGATATATATATATATATGTTAACAGGGGCAGAAACTTTCAGTGGAGGCAAAATTAAACAAATTATTATCTTTTTTATATAAGTATCATGTGCAAGACAAATAATACATAGTTCGACATTTTTTTCTTTTAAAAAAAGTTTTGTGCTTAAAAATAATTGATTTTCAGTTTTTTTTGGAAAAATCAAATTATTAGTAGAGACAAGAAAATTGATAAAAATTAAAAATTAAAAATAAATTTGCCATTTTTAAAATCCAATGGAGGAAATTGCTCCCGCTCAACATCAAATGGATCTGCCTCTGTCTATGCATATATGTATGTATGTATATAGGGATGCTTGGTGTTACTTTTCAAGGCCAGTTTTTAGCTTTCTGCTACTAAATTTAGCAATAAGTTACAATCTTTTCTAAACACTAACAACTTCTGCTACAAGTTATAACTATTTTTTTTTATTTTAGCAACAATCTAACATATTTACCAAATACTCGCAACTTTTGCTATTAGTTTCAACAATAAAAGAGAACCTTGGTGTAACGGTTAAGTTATCGCCGTGTGACCTAGAGGTCACGAGTTCAAAGCATGAAAAGAGTCTCTTGCGAATGCAAGGTAAGACTGCATGCTATATACCCATCGTGATTCGCTCCCTTCTCGTACCCGGTGTACGCAGGAATTTCGTGCACCCGGCTATCTTGGGTTTCAACAATGCCAAACACTCTTATTGTTCTAATATAAGGAAAAACAAATTAGCAAAGGGAACTAATCCCTTCTAAAGACAACTCTGGATCTGTCTTCATTCAACCCCATTCTTGGTTAGGTTGTTGCGGCACCACTAAGCTTTCTTCCTGGTCAACTCCTTTCTTTTTAAGTAGATCAACACACATGTTAGCTTTTCCACGCATGTACCCTATATTACTGTTGCAATTCCTCATCATATTCCTAATTATATTTTTTCTCTCTCGTTCTCTCACCCTGTCTCTCTCCCTTTCTCCCTCTCTTTGCGTAAAAACTAGGATTTTTCGATTTAGGGAGGGAGGCGATGGCGGTAACTCCTTTTAAGTACCCCTCTCCTCAGATCTCTTTCTTTATCTCCTCTCCAGTCTCTCATTTCTATATCTTGATCTCCATTTTCTATATTTTTTTTTCTTCTTTTGCTTTGATTTGTGTGGTTTGCATTTTGCTTAATTATTTGGTGTATGATTCCTTCTTTCAAATCTGGACGTCTACCAGATCGGCACAAATAAATCGATGCCGGTAATGCCAAATTTGAGACTAGGTGAACACCCTCGGCCTTTAGTAAATTCTTTTGTGAGAGTTCGGTGTAGACTACAATGTTATTTTGCTGGCTGTGGAATAAAGGCAGTATTGTGCGACTTATGGCGATAGGTTTTTGTCTTTTGTTTGCCTAGTCTTTTTTTAGTATGTTTTAATGCCTCCCTGTGTAAAGCTTTGGTTCCCCCTATATAGGGGTTTCCTCCTCCCTGCATGAAGGTCTTTCTCTCTCCCTCTGAGTAAGTGTCTTGCTACATCTGATGTAACTCTTTAATTGAATTTATGTCGGCTTTGCAATGCATATAGGTGTCCTAACCTTTTCTAATTAAAAAAATGCTATATATTAATGTCTTTAGAAGCATAACAATTTGGAATAAGGTAAGAGAAGATAATTAAAAATTTAAACTAGTATTATTTTAAAATTTACCAAAACTAACTTTGAATCTTGGTAAAATGCTAATGACCATGAGGAAGGTTGATGCTTAGTTGGCTAGTGAGGAGCTCACTAGGAACATAGTAGGCATTGAGTGGCACAAAACTACTGGAGGTGAGTTGGAGAGGTCTTAAATGGAGAGAGAAAGAGTGGGAATGAATACCTTCTAAACTTAACGAAGAAGAATTGTTACTTTTGCACTACTTGCATGGAGGTGGAGGCCTTCTTATAGGAGGGTTACACTTTGAAGACCAATATGCCATGCACATTCCCAGGTCGCCTGAGGGGCGAGGGCAGATGGCTTGGCCTCCTTCACTTTGCAATCAAAAGGTTGCAATTACCAACAGTATTAGTGCTTACAGACCTCAAAGGCAATGAAGGAGTATAGAGCACGTCACATATATTGGTCAACATCTGGCTTTGTTTTTCATGTGGAGGCCCTTCTCGTTCTCAGACCAGAAATACGCAAGTCCCTAAATGAGGATTGGGTGAGGGGCACCTTGATGAACTCTTAAGATTTGAAGGGGCGAGCATGTTAAGGACGTGTGTCTTCTTGAGCGAAAAGGTGGCACCCTTGGGCAAAGGTTGCTCATCCCAGTCGATGGTGCCTCGAGGATGCCTTAGTCAATTGAGGTAGAAGATGCCTCTAGAGTATCCTTCAATGCCTATGTTGCAATGCATGTGATATCCACAGGACTCACGGCAAGACCCCCTAGGGAAGTATGAAGAGAAGTCTAATTGCTTCACATGTCACCTCAAGTCACAAGTAACACGTGGATGCAAATCTGTCGAAGATGGTGACATGGCTGACAAGTAATGGCAACGTGGCTTTCATGTGGAGATGGAATGTAGATTACACAAATTCCCACATGGGAAAACTAGATACATATTCCCACATATCCCACTTAAGTTGTAGGACAAGGTAATTAGCATAAGCTCCCAAACATCTTCCATATTATATTATCATATTCTTACCCCTACATTTACCTAATCATATTCACCAGCACATATGAGAGAGTCACAATTTTATTTTTCAAAGAGATTAGAATTCAAACATACTCATACTCCTCAGGCATGTTCTTCTTTATTTCTTCGTATGTCATTCCATCACAAACTCCAGCATTTATCTCATCAAGTGCACGCCATTGTACCTGAAAAATGAAAGAATTGAAAAGACCCTAAGACTAAATACAAACAAACTCCTAGGTACACGAGTCACTTAAAAAGTTATAACAAAGTAAATTAAAAAAATAAGACATTTTTCTGGCTTCACACTAACCTTTGGAAATCCAACAATTGAATTAGCTGTCAGAATTGTTCTCTGCAATGTGCTAGTCCATATCTAAGCCACAGGCAAAACCACACAAATTGGCTGTAAGAATTTCTGGAATTTTACTCTTTAACTTGCTATAAGTTTGCACAGAAATATAAAGCATTTAAATTCATTATTAAAATAGTACTTGTATACTCTAACACGGAAATTGAGATATACTTTTTTTCATGATAACAAAACTTAATACTTGCTTCCAAAAAGAAAGAAAACTATATTTGAATGCCAATCCAACACACACAAAAATGCAAATGGATCAAAGTCCAACAGGTATCTGAGAGATTTTCAGTGTTGATTTACATTTCACTTTATAGCCTCCAAGTGACATCATGAGAAGAAATATTTGGAAAAGGATACAATGCAAAAAGTTTCAAGCACTAGGCCTACAATTCATAAATTTCTTTGTTGATGTTACCTTTCTCTGGTAAACAGAGTTCAAACAAAACCATTGGATGGAAAGGTTGCCTTGACTGCAGAATGTCGGCCAACTGAACTAAAATGTCATGTTTGTGATGCAGTCTACAAGAGGCTCAGAGAAGTATTAATTTAAGAAGAAAAAAAAAAGTTTGAGTTTGGAGTGAGTTGCATTTTATAATAACTTTGAGTGTATGAGCCATTTATACAAGCTTATTTGTTGCTGAGTTTGGAGTTCCGTATATCCAAAGATCTGCAAGAGACCAAACTGTGGCAGTTGTCCATAGAGTTATATTTAAGTTCTATGGACATATTTAAGTTCAACCAATGTCTTGGGTCCTTAGTTGTGTTAATGGGTAAGTCATGTCTTTATGGGTAATATACCCTGTTGGTTCTCTAAAAAATTTCAAATCTCTGTATCGGATGAAGACTTAAGATTTGATCCTGCAGGACTAAGTTTCGAAGTAAACAAGAGAGACTTCCTTACATCAAGATTTTAAGCAGCTAGTAAGCAGAAACTTAGAACATAAGTTGACTACTGCAAAGGCAAGTGAAATGGATGGCTAACCACATCCTTAGGAATCAGCATGATGCGATTACTCCCCAAAGGCCCAAAAATGGGTCACACAACCAGCAATGATGCTAGAAGGATGGCCAAAGCTTGGTTTATTTGATACAATGTTACGTATCTTTCTTTCTTTTTTTACCTAGTCTATTCTTTAGGGATTGTTATCACTGGATGGGCTAAAGCCCAAGTTGCATCAGGTATCAGCCATCATCATAATAAAAAGAGACAGCATTGTCAGAATTTTTCAGATACTAAACAAATCACCACTATGGTGATGGAATAAGCTAATGATCAGCAATCCACTATTCTTTAAATCAGTAACTGATTGGAGAGAAAAGTAGCAGGAAAGCATGTCCCATAAATTCTCATCATTATCATAAATAAACAGCACAATGCATGCTTCCTTAGCAGGAAAAAGATGGATGTTTTGAGTTTGAGTTAAGATCGCTAGACTGCATAAGAACGATCTTACACAAATATGGATCCAAATAGTAGAAAAAATGTGTCAAATTTGCACATCATAAATATATCGTGTTGATAAAAGCTTACAGAAGCAGCCCGCTCATTTTTCAGTCGCTTTTCCACGAAGTTAGCAAGTTTCTTTGCATAAATCTCCCCGGTATCACTGTTCAAAGAAATTATCTGGTAAACCAACTTTCATCAAAGCAAAAAGTTCATATGGAACTCATAAGTCAAAAATTTAAGTGATCGAAATGATCAAAGAACAAACATATGAGGTTATGCTGAGCAAATATCAAGTAGAAGACAGAGTATGGTAGATATTGAAAACACATGGAACATTGAGGATTGAAGAAGGATAAAGAGCAGTCCGGTGCACGAATCTCCCGCGCATGCAAGGTCCAGAGAAAGGGGCAAACCACAAAAGGTCAATAATACACAGCCTTATCTTGCATTTGCAAGAGACTGTTTTCATGCCTCGAACCTGTGACCTCTAGGTCACACGGCGACAACTCTATTGTTTCGCCAAGGCTCCCTTAAAGAGGCATTGAAGAAGGATGCAATATAAAATGACCTTAAAGAAGAAAACAGAATAAGAAGACATCAATACTGGAACATGCCAAAAATATTAAAATATTTGTATATGCATTTATTCAATTGAAAAAATGCATCACTTATCAAAGATATGATGTTTTTTAAACACCAGCTGCTGAATCAAGATTAGCATTCTTTCAAGTAGCACGTCTGTGATACATTGATACTAAGAACTCTGAAATTTTCTCAACACGGATAAATATTTGAACTAAAATCATGCCTCAATTACCAGTACGAGTGATACCAAGATGGCTGATTCAATCACAACAAATCAACTGGTCATGTCATAGATTTTCAATGCAATTGAGCCTACAATTGCTACTAGTATGACATCTATGGCATCGGGCAAATGGGTATAGTCTTCCATTATCTTTATTACATAGGAAATGAAGCTAAGATATTCCAGCTTGAATGAGTTCCAAATCCTAGATAGGGGGATATGACTATTGTTGAGTGCTAAACTTCAAACCATATGATCTGAGATCTTCAACCAGTTTGTTTATTGTTCTCATCCCCAAGGCAAACAGAGGTTATGCAAAACTGCACTTTGTTTAATATGTGAGCAGATAACATTTCAAATAAGCGTATTGGTTACACATGAACTTCTGTTGATTGCACTACGTTCAATAATGCTTATTGTTTTTCCTTTTTCTTCTTTTTATTATTATTACCTTTTTTTAAGAAACTGTACCTGAGTTCATGCTCATCACTCTCATATCACCAATGGCTCCAACTTTCCCATCCTTGGTTTGCATATCCACCCATTGTATCACACAACGAATATTCATGTGAAGTTTCAAGGGTCTAATAAGGTGATTGTTTCACTTCCAACTTTCTTTGTGACTGGTGGAGGCTGGGTAGGATAGTAGTGAGAGCCTTATGGAAACATATGGCAGTTGATGAGATAGTGTTCGGTCACCAGAGGTAGGCTAAGTAAGAAGTAAGAACAGAGGTGGCCTTCAAAGGAGAAAGTAGTCTTGGTTTCTGGAAATGGAGAACTAGAACCTCTTGATAGAACGTGTCTTTCATACATGGCAGAGACCTCTATTTATAGGAGCGCCGGGCCACAGCGGCCAGCTCACCTAGATCACATGCCTGAGTGAGGATAAAGGATAAGTGACTCTTTATACTAGAGTCAACAATCAGGAGCCAAAGACCACTAATAGCAGTGGCATCAAAATCCTCAGCAAGCCAAAACGACTGCAAAAGTGGTCAGGAGTACTCCTCAGGTACAAGGTGGACCATGTGGTACTCAGAATGACACGTATCTCAGGATAAGTTCCTTTGAGGAAAAGCACAATGAACCCCTCAACAACCCCTCAACTCTAGCCATCAAGACACACCTCAGGACTATGGCAACAATGCTGCTTGGGATCTTATGTCCTGCTCTCGGTCTAGGTTGGCATAGGAGCATTAGGGTGCTAATGGAGAACGAGTAGGCCATAGGAGGTATATGCTCGACTGGAGAATTTATTTGACCGAAACAAGGGAGATCCAAGCGTATTCGCACAATTAAAGATGGACAAGCTAAGGTGAAGAGTTCGCTATGCGAGCAGGCCTAGGAAGCTCCTTAGATATTCCTCCCTCCTTAATGCGCTAAAAAACATCCATTTTGGAGGGAGAAGGGACATATCGCAAGATTTCATTGATTTGGGCATCACCTTAATAAGATGACGTATGGGAACAGTAAGGGGGATGGCCTTGAGATTGTGTGGCCTTGAGTGGCTTGCCATGCGAGCACATTGGCCTATATCCAAGATACTCTATACTTACAAGTTCTGAAAATTGAATAACGAAAGTTGCAGTGTGAAGAAGCTACTTGTTGCGCTCGTGTTATATACATGATCACGCCTATACTTACACGATGTGTGACACAACCCACAACCGCAACATGAGGTGTTGCAATCTCCCTTGCTTAGCCGTGCTCGTATATACATAACACATCAACACATCTACTCACATGATGTGGGGTAGAACCCACAACCACAACCTGAAGCATTACTACACTCTCCCTCACTTGGCCACAACATTCCCATTGTGTCTCTGTACACAGTCCAAGAACACTTCAATGGCTATGGCCTCATTGCCACGTAAACTGGGATTATGTGCTTTGATACTAACTGTAACAACTGACATTGAAGATCATCCACAGTAACCTCCATTAAATCTTCACCATGCAGCTCAAAAACCATAGTAAGAAATTACTAATGGATCTCGCCATGTTCATATGTATAACACATCACTTCTCCTACTAACATGATATGGGTCATAACCCACCGCCACAACCTGGGGATTAAATAATGTTTACTTGTAAACTACATCAGGCTATCTCCAATCGAAATTTGAGTGTTCTGGAACTTGTTATCCATTCCCATTACTTATTGCCAAATTCAATTATTAAAAGCAACAACTTAAAACACAAAGAAGTTTTCGTCTCCTTTCTTATTACTTTGTTTGGTAAATAAAACAAATTGTAGGCATTCCCTCTTTCTTTTACTAATGTTTGCTAAATAGAGTTTCTCATAAGTAAATAATTTTAACATAGTACAATATCATGACACAAAGATGTTTGTGGTTAACAATTTATTTGGAGTCAATCACATGTTAGCCAAAAATAACAATCTATCACTCCTATCAAGTTGAGAACTAAATAACTACGAGGATAAAGCAATTAGAACTTTTTTTATATTTTGGTCAAAAAGTTAATACTTTTCGACTCTTCTCAGTAGTGCCTTGACTTTGGGCATAGAGATAGTGAGACACTCTTGTGAATCTTTTACAAAGCAACAATCCACCACCTTGTGTCTCTTAAGTGTTACCCTAGAGCCTACAAAGTTCACCAATTATATATCGAACTACCTAAAGATTCCAATGGGAAACGTGGCTCAAAAGCAAGAATCAAGGATTTGTTAAGGTACTTCCACTCCTTACATGTTATAGATCCTATGCCTAGTCAAAGAGAAGGGAGGGGAGGGGGGGGGGGGGAAGACAAACACAAACAGTTACAAAAA
>JAOTRH010000006.1:7784703-7814958 GCA_034768845.1 Heliamphora exappendiculata | reverse complement strand
CATCAGGATTCACCTTCACAGTGTAAACCCATTTGCAGCCAACTGCCTGCTTCCCAGCAGGAAGAGAAACAAGATCCCAAATGCCATTATTATCAAGACAGACACTTATTCCAACATAGCAGAACTCCAACCAGGATGGGAGAGAGCCTCTAAAACACTATCAGGAACAACAATAGTATCAACTGCAGAAATAAAAGCACGAAAAGAAGCTAACAAGCCCTTATAGGAGTCAACATACCGGGGGTGATCCCGATAGAAACGATAAGGGCGACGGGCAGCAATAGATGGCTCACTTACAGGGGGATCAACCAACGAGAGAATTGGCTCAGCAAGAGGCAGATCATAGGAGAGCGAAGCTACAGGAGGTGGCGCCAGAAGCAATTCAAAAGGGGAGGTAGGAGTATCAGTTGTAATCCAAGAGACCAAAAAATCGGCAGACAAAGGGGAGAAAGGTGGCTCACGACCCGAAGGTGGAACAAGAGGAGAAGGCGAATAGAATGGGGTCAACTCCAGAAAGGTAACATCCCAAGACACAACAAACCAACGAAGCACGGGACAATAACACTGATACCCCTTCTGGTGTTGAGGGTAGGCAAGAAACACAAATTTGAGGGCACGAGCATCAAGTTTAGTAACCTGTGGCCTGGTGTCACGCACATAGCATACCCAACCAAAAATTTTAAGAGACAAGGAGTACCCAGGAAACATAGAAGCTAACACAGACATCGAAGAAACACTACCCAAGATAGTAGACGGCATGCAATTAATAAGATAACAGGCTGTAAGAATAACCTCACTCCAAAAATGATGAGGAACATGCATATGATATAGAAGAGCACGAGTTGTTTTCAAAACATGTCTATTTTTTCACTCAGCCACCCCATTCTGTTCGAGAGTATCAGGACACGACGTCTAATGGGAAATGCCATGACTCACGAGAAACTCCCTCATGGCAGTAGATAGATACTTCCCCCATTATCACTACGCAAGACCCTAACACAGATATCGAATTGGATTTACACAATCATACAAAATTGAGTAAATACAGAAAAAATCTCATATTTATTTTTTATTAAATATAAAAATGTGGCACGAGAGTAATCATCTACAAAGCTCACAAAATAGCAGAAACCAAATAAAGAAGTGACCGAACTAGGTCCCTAGACATCATAATTGACTAATTGAAAGGGAGTAGAAGCTCTTTTATTGACGCGAGACTGAAAAAGCACACGCAGATGCTTGACAAAACGACACGACTCACACTCACTAGCAAACACAAACTTTACAAATCAAGGTACAAAATTTTAAGAATCAACAAATCAGGGTGCCCAAGACAATAATGAATATCAAGGGCAGAAGAAGACAAGGCAAAATACGCCTGAGCAAAAGCAACATAGAGCAGGTACAACCCCCCAGAGACCCGTCCTTTACTGATTATCCTCTTCGTTGTAAGATCCTAAAAAATACAAGAATCAGGAAAAAATATCACAGAGCAACTCAAATCAATGGTAATCTGGCTAATAGATAATAGATTGAAGGGATTATCAGGAGTATGCAAAACATTATATAAAGACAAGGTAGGTGTTGGTGTCACAACACCATAGCCCTCAACAGCTAAGGAGGAGCCATTAGCCACCAAAACACCAGCATAACCAGGGGTCAGCTTATAATCTGATAGAATATCTGATGATCCAGCCATGTGAGCAAAAGCGCTGGAATCAATAACCCAGGTGTGAGGGATAACCACACATGCAGTAGAATTATCTGCAAAGGTGGCTGCTAGTACCTCAGAAGAACTCGTACTCTGTCCAATCTGACCATACATATATTGGTCATACTCTGCGGTAATCATCTCAACAACCCGTCTGGTCGAATTGGAGGCCCCCTGAGGACTTGGCTAGATATAGTTCTGCTGGCTGAAAACAGATGTTGCATTAGCCACCAGTGGGGGCTTCCCATGAAGCTTGTAACATTCACTGCGAATGTGTCCCCGGATCCCACAATAGTGACACGTACGGGTCTCACGATCACCATCACAACCTCCTCCACGACCGGACTTGTTACCGCCACTACGACTGCGGCCTCGACCGCTGCGGCTACCATGAAAACCCGCCAAAGCGGACTGATCAGAATTCTCGATGGGAGATGCACGGGTACCACGAGACTCATCCCGACGGAACGTCTGACTCACACATCAGAATGTCTCGAAAAGAGTGGGAATGTCGGCCCTAGCAAGAATTTGAGAGCGCGCAGAGTCAAACTCAGAGTCTAAACTGGCCAAGAGACACACCACTAAAAGTTGCTGCCTCTGCTGCTGAAACTGAAACAACTGATTTGTGAACGGGAGAAAGCGATCAAACTCGTCGGCCAAAATCTTAAATTGCATAAAGTGATCCTGAAGAGGCTTCCCGGACTGCTGAGAGTGAAAGAAACCTATAGGCAGGAGAGATCATTAGTGGATGAATAGATCGATTCTAACGAGGACCAGATCTCTTGCACAGTATCAGTGTTCATCACCAAAACCTGAACTGAAGGTTCCATCGAGTTGAGCAACTGACTAAATATACGGGCATCATCCCGGGTCCAAGTCCGAAAGGTCGCTAATGTTTGTAATGGAGGATCATCAAATAGGTGGGAATCGAGCTCCATTCGTTGAAGAGACTTAAAGACGCTCTTCTTCCATAGAGCATACCCATTGGCGCCATCGAGTCGCCGATCAACTAACCGTGTGGATGATGAGACAACCTCTGTGGTACGCTGCCGGCCAACTTCAACCTGGGATTCGCAGGTCATCGAATCCTCCTGAAGTCCTTGTCTACCAATAAGGAGACCAAAAAATACCACGGAGCACAAGTTAAATCCACACGAGAGAAGGACCGAGAACTGTGCGGAACCCTCACTACATCATCGAACTGGCATACCACAACCCATTATACAGACTAGACAGATGCAGTGAGCGAAAGAGAGAAAAAAACCCTCTTGAAGGAACTGCCAGAGGTCCAACGAGGGTCGGCGAGGCTCGCCGGAGGTCGGCGAGTGGCCGACGAGAGGTTGTGGAGGTTGGCGATGGTCTGCAAGGAGGTTTGAAGGCTGTTCCAATGAATGAGGTAGGTCACGAAGGCTTACTGTGGTCGAGGGAGGCCTGACGGAGGTCGGCGGTGGTTGGCGAAGAACCGACGGTGGTCGGCGAGGGTCGGCGGAGGTCCGACGAGGGTCAGCAAGGGGCCTGGAAAGGTCGGCAATGGTTGGCGGCTAGGGTTTATGGCTTGTCGCGACGCGAAGGTTAGGGTTTGTGGCTGGTCGCAGCGCGAAGAAGAGGGTTTGTGGCTGACGGTGACTGGATTACTAGTCGACGAGGGTCGACAGAGCAAAAACTAGGGTTTGTGGCTGGCGGCGGCTAAAGGAACTGAAGGTTAGGGTTAAGGTTAGGATTAGGGTTTGGTAGTTAGGGTTCCATGGCTTTGATACTATGTTAGAAAAGAGAGAAAAAATACGAGAAATCGTGTATTCTCATTGTGAGACAAACACACGTATTTGTTAAGCAACGAGAGCCTACAACAGATACTGTGGGCATCCCCACAGGATATTATTAATACTAAATATATATTAACACTTCCCTCCTCGCCGCCTCTGTGAGCCACCGCAAGAAATCCTAGAAACCTTCAGTCTCTCGCTCCAGCTAGGAGAGAGGAGACCTAATTATTTTACTTGCCCCGATTTAATTACATGCCCCACTCTCAAAACCCTCACTCAACCCGTTTGTTATTTTTTGGACCCACATCTTGACCCAATAACCCAACCAGCAACCTTTTAAAACCCAAGTTCCCTTCCTTAAACCCAATCCAACCCAACCCACTATAACCCCCTAGCCCATTAATTTAAAACCCAAGTTAAGTTCCCCTTCATTAAACCCAATCCAACCCAGCCCACTATAAACCCTTAGCCCATTAAGGATAACAACCGAACTAGCCTCTCGCTCACCCCCCTCCAACCAGCCCATACCATCCCATTCCGCCAAAAAAAAAAAAAAAGGTCAGCAAAAGGGAAAAAAAAAAAGCTTTTTTTTTCTTCTATAGCCACAACCATCATGGTTACCTCCAAAGTTGAAACTTTTGAGAGAAAAATAACATATCCAGATGATTGACGACATTGCATATAATCGAGCTACAATAGATAAATTGAACAGCATCTTTTTAAAAATAAGGACAAGAAAGAGGTTATTGTTACTAATAGAAAATCCGCAGTTGACTAAGGTAGACAACGATTCTAATCCAAACTTTAATGAGAACCAAGACAAGGTTGATTCTACTTTATCTCCCGAGATTCATGATTCTATTCCTCCATTTATTGAAGAGCAAGGCATTTTTATGCATAACACAGTTTCATCAAATGAAGAATTTCTTGAGCATAAAGATGTGCTCCACTTGTCCCGTCTCATTGATGGCTCACCAACAAAAGATTTTGTCAAGGCATGACTGATTGATTTTCTTAGGCTTGAAGATTTTATTTGGGTTATTAATTGAAATTTGTGTACCTTGTCAACTGTTCCAAGATCAAGATTAGTTGGTACGCAAATAAACTAAAGCAGATTGCATATTCGAAATATTTGATTATTTAACATGGAAGAGTTAAGCATTTCAAGGTGAACTTAAGGACGAGTTCTTTTTCTTAGTAGAGAACAATTTTATTTTAACTATTAAATAATTAGTTTTATTTTAATTATCTTTCAATTAGAATTTTATTTTGTCTCCTTTAATTTAAGATTCTAGTTTATCTTTTAATTGAGATTTTTATTTTATTCCCTTTTCGTTTGGAATTTTAGTTTCTTTTAAAATTAGGGTTTTGGCTTATAAATAAGAGACTCATTTTATGTATTATTCAAAGTTTATAAATGAGAATTTGAGTTATAGGCTGTAGGCTTGTGTTAGGGTTTCAACCCTTTTGCACTACCTTTCTTGAGATTTCATCCCTCCATTTGCTACATCACTATCATACTTGAGATTTTCATTGTACTCTCTCTCTCGCACATACACCTGGAGAGTAGAGACTACCTCAGCTATCACTGAGCTCATATCTCTCAGCTTCCATGCAATCAGATGTGCTTAACACTATTAGGATTGTATACTAAAAACCATCTTTTCGGTTTTGATATTCAATTTTATTTATTAATAAAATTAATTTTTTCATTTTATGAGAATCTTGAGGAGCAAATGTATGTGTTTCATTATTTATTTAATAATTGTGCATAACTGTCTTTTATTCTACATAGTATTTAATCTGATGTGTAGAATATACATTTTTGATTATTGGTTCTTGTAAAATAAGTTTTTGATTTATAATCTTAGATGAAATTAGACACCATCGGAACAACTGTAACAAAATATTTTAGTAGATATGTCTTGATTACGAGGAACGATAATTATTTCGACAATTGTTCCAACTCATTATGCTAGTACACTTTGTGTGTATTGAATAGAGCCGCGTTGGGGTAATTAATTTTGTACTGACTATATAAATTAATTTGCATTCCATAGTTATTACGAGTGCTTATACTCTTAATTTCAAAATAATTAGTATACACGTATATTTAATATTCGTTATTTTAATTCATTAAAAAGTGTGATTTTTAATGGGTCAACAATTCCGGTGAGTTGAATAACGGCCTTAATTACATAGTGGATATTAATTATTGACAGAATCAATATCCCATGATCAAGATTGATGATAACCGCTTGAGGAAGCCCGCTTGAGGAAGCCCGCTTGAGGAAGCTTATAAATTTTGATTGTGCCAAACCCTGCAAGTAGATTTTATAATCCGACATGTCGAATAAGTTAAGCGGAAGGTCTTAAGAATTTTTCAAAAAAGTCGATTAAATAAAAATGTCAATAAATTTAATTTAATCAGCGGGTGTCTGTAATCTTAACGTGGAAGAGAATAAATAAGCATTTAATAACATGAGCTCGAATAATTCAGTTTGGAGAATAATGTCGAAATTGCAATTATAATTCTTTAGTAGAATAAATTATAATTTATATTTTTATAAAATTACTTCTGAATTGAGATAGAATTTTATAATTACATTAAGAGCCCATGTCTTATTTACTCCCTAGGTCCCCATTGTAGCCTATATAGACGCTGTTATAAACCCTAGTCACCACAATTCTTTCATTCAATCTAAAAGATTAGAATTTCCATGTCTTTTGTGAAAACCTAAGTGTAGCCAGTTAGAGTTTGAAGAACACGAAGAGCAAGCCCACACTTTAATCATATTCTTGACGTTCAGGAATACAGCAAAATGCTTGATTGGAGAAAAGATTGTCAGTCAACAACCGCGTTGATCTTTTAATCAAAGTCTGTTGCTAAAAACGAAATCAAATCAGACAGATTTCAAAGATATAATTCTTTTCAGACTTCGGGAGTTATACCGAGTTATTATTTTGATTGTTCAATATTAAAAAGTTATAATCTAGAGCTTATTTTGGCACTTGCCTGTTCGATTTTTTTTACTTTTTTATTTTTTTGACTTGATTCATATACATTGTCACTGGATCTTGAGTTTTGGGCCCAACAAACTACTCTCAGAACCCTCCACCCAAATTGTTAAGTCAAGAAGACTACAATTCTACGGTGTCCTAGAAAAGCATACAAGTTTAAAGGCCAATGGTACAGTTCAGGGGAGAAATGCAATGATTTTGATCGGGCACATTCAGAAATTTTCAAAGATGCTCAAGGAAATAAACTAGCAAACCTTAAACCAGAGTCACCCCCAATTCTGCCTCTGACATTATCTCGACTTTCCCCATGCCTTGTAAGTAAAATTGGACGGGGAGTGAGATGCGTATTCACCTGCAAGACATTTACAAAATTCATATTATAGGTTGAATGTTTAAACTATAGTAGCAGCAGATTAATCACCAGAACAGTGGAAAGATATATTCATCACGCGAACAGCCATCTTCATGTAATGACCAAAGTCGAAGTTTCTAATGAATAAATTAAAATTTAGTTACGAATTTTGTAAGCATAAAATTTATTGTTATTTTCTAGATGTACCATTCATACCATGCACATGCATTCACAATTATCACAAGAGTACCTTAACCATGAGCATAATGAACATGCATCTTCCATACTATAATCCTACAGGGACCAAGTTAAAGTTTGGTATGGGGCTCACAGTAACCTAGAGATTTGAATGAGTTGACTATTTAGACACATCAGCATATGATACTCCGAGTCTACACACTTGAGTTCAACTAATATAGTGGTTTCTGCAAGTGATCGATCAGTCATGAGATGACAATGTCTTACACTGGTCAAGGTCAACAATCTCAGCATAAAGTCCACAATGAGAATGCTAATAGGATGAGATTTCTTCTACATTAAAATAATAACCTAATCCCAATGAGCTCGTTGCAGCATAATGCATTAGTAGGAAACAGTGTACACCTGTTATAGTATCAGGACTTGTATATTTGCTTAATCACACTTGCCTACTGAAAGGAGCAAATAAATAAATCAATCTGCTTTGGTCACATGCAATATTAAGCCGGCTGGGATAGTTTTTGAGGTTTACGAAACATCAGACAAAGCAATTAGCTATTGTATGCAGGCTGCATAACTACTGAATTGCAAGAACATAAAATAAGCAAGAGGAAACTAACTATTTCCACTAAACCCAAAAGCCATGTCTCAATCAGAGTAAATAAAATACTAAAATAGAGGACAAATATACCAAGAAGAAGACAATCCTTCCGGGAAGATAGCCGCTGATATTGTTTACCTGGGCAAAAAAATAAACCCTGAAGATCAAACCTCGCTTTATAAACCTATAGACAGTGTCTACATTAGGAACTATAACATATTATAGAAATGCCAGAAAAAAGGTTCATAGCAAGAAAGGATTCATGTAGCCGTCCCCAATTAATTAAAACACAAGGCTTAGTTTGGTTTGGCTTATCAGAAAAAAGTTCAGTGCATAGCAAAAATTGGAGAAACCAAAGTATTTTATATAATTTACAGAAAAAAGGTAAGAAGCTCAACCAATAATGGCAAAGTAAAAATGGGTCAAGCGAAATTGGAAAAAAGAGGTTAACAAATAGGCAAGTAACAACTAATGCATCTTCGTTACCAATCAAGAAGTACATAAACAGCAACTGGAAATGCTTCCTAGACTCCATGAAGTTATGGCATCAAGAACCATGAAGTTAATTAGACACTAACATTCATGGAAGTTCTCTTCTCAGTTTATGATTAGTTTGATGGAAGTGTCGTATAGTGGAGGTTACACAAATCAATCTTGGTACAACTACAAGAACAAGACAAAGCTGGCATAGATTCTCCACTACTCCCCAAGAGCAATGTCAGCTAAAAGATGTCCTACACAGTTTCACCAATCAAAAACTAACTCCAGTCAGAAGAAGTCGGTGGCCCACCATCCTAGCTTGCCCTAGTATTCCTTGATGACATTTCCAATCAAGTGGTCCTCAAATAACGTATATTTTGCTTGTAAACTACAAGTTAATTAGAATAATCTAGCCGAAATATCCAATCAGCATATCTTCTCGACATCAACCTACTGACCGGATACTCCTACTAATAACAGAAATTGGGAACTCGATGGGGGTCCAAATTCAAAACGCATTCCATATCTCACAATTGGCATGCTCAGAGTGTCCATCATAACCAGATCAAGGTTGTGGGCACATGTCCTAGTAATGTAAATTTTGCATACACCTTGGTACGGTAAAGAAACATAAGACGGCATTTGACCTCTTTGAAGCTAATATAGATGAACCTTTAAGATGTATGCAGAGAAGAAAATAAAAATCAAAAGGAGTGACTAACAATTATATTGTAACACCCTGACCCTTCACATAGTAACGATATTGTTCGCTTTGGGCAAAAGCCCTCACGGTTTTGTTCATCCTAGGGGGTCACCCATCCTTGCATTACTCCCGCTCAAACACGCTTAACTGTGAAATTCTGCTAGAGTTTCTACCACCTGGGAAAAGGTCTCGTTGACTGTAAGGGTCCAAGATTTTTCTTTTATACCCTAGGAACTCCCTCTCCCTTTCCGATGTGGGATACCAGGATATCACAATCCACCCCCCTTATGGCTGTACGTCCCCGTGCAATAGCCTGCCAGCTCCAGTATCCTGCCAGTCCTTATCGACCCGTTCACTCAGTAGCCTGCCCACGTGTCACGCGAGACGGCAGGGGCCCACACTCGGAGGCGAGGAGAGTCGGCTCTGATACCATCTGTAACACCCCGACCCTTCACATAGCAACGAGATTGTCCACTTTGGGCAAAAGTCCTCCCGGTTTTGTTCTTCCCGAAGGATCACCCATTCTCGCATTGCTCCCGCTCAAGCACGCTTAACTACGGAGTTCTACTAGAGTTTCTACCACCTGGGAAAAGGTCACGTTGAATGCAAGGGTCTAAGGTTTTTCTTTTAAAACTCAGGAACTCCCTCTCCCTTTCCGATGTGGGATACCAGGATATCACATATATAATTTTTTAAAAAAAACTGATACTTACTTGTATTTGCCCACCTTGGCCACTAACCATATCAATCATTTTGATATACGATCCTTCTTCTACTGGTTCATAAACCTGTAACATGCATGTATTTGTTATCTTGAAATCATAAACTCCATGTTTCACTATTTTCAGGACAACAAGTATCAAAAGCACGAGTTCAGAAAACTACTTTCTCATAGTTATCTAGTCGCATTTTGAAGTCTCGATATCCAGCTTCGAAATCTGTCCTGAAGAGAAACACCATTTATTAAGTAGACAAATGAAGACCGAGATAACAACTTGTTCATTTTAGTAAGCAGCCATACTCTTCTGCATAGTCAGGGCTTTGTTGGATTTTAAGGCGTATGTTTCTTTCAATAATGCGCTGATCATTGCATAGTGTCTCCAAAAAAATAATCTGCAAGGCAAAGCAATGGCATGCATCCGACATTCATTAGATTAAGACTAGATAACAACATATCAGTAAAACTTCCAATATGCTAATTTAGCTGCAAACAACCGCATTGTGTGGGTAGTTAAAATTAATTATGAAATTTTGTTGAACCATGATCTCAAGTTTAAAATGAAACATTTCACATAGGAAACTTAAGAAATAATGGGTCTTCCAGGCCTACCATGCATCATATATGGTCCTCATAACACTTTTTTTCAATTTCATCCTGGAGAATTCTTAGCTGTCGTTCTGCTAGGGAAATGGGCATGTACCTTGCATTTTCCTTCAGCCATTTTCATGAGCATATTCCTCCGTTCCCTTGTACTGTTTGTGGCATCAAATATTCCCACCTACACTTAATTAGAATATCAATTAAAAAGGATACAACTGAGATAAACTGTATAAACATAGGAAAACTTACCTGGCCACCTTCTTGCATCCAAGCTATCATATCATCCATTGCTAGAGCTGCTACCTAGTACCACACGATGTATTAAAACTATGTGCAAAGAGGACGGTTAACACAGTGTATTCAACAAAATGTAATGTTAGCATCCGAAAAATAAAAAATAAACAGCAATATTGGCAACATGTCTGCTGCTTGGTTCTACTGGGAATAATAAGCATTTTGAAATAAATAGGCATTTTGAGATGCTACAAAAGCATGACGAAAATGATTCACTTACTTGAACAGGTGGCCTACTGGCCTGATAAAAAAATGGTTTCAAAATGTAAAATTCAAAGAAACCTAATTGTAGGCTCATAAGAAGTACTATCCATTTTGATAACCTCAAACATCATTAGCGGAGATTCACCTCGTTGCGTGCCTCCATGCCTTCTGGATTGTCGCCTCGGAAAAAATCAGCAGCCTGAACCCAGAAATGTGTAATCTATCAAGGCTCATTAGAGAAGGGAAAAAAAAGGTACATAAACAAACTTAATGGAATATAGTTCTGAGTTCTGACAAAGAGACAAAACCAGCTTCTAGAATGGGGGAAACAAATTGTAATGATGACATCATGAAAGCGTTTGGTATCAGGCAGATACATAGATTACCCAATGCAGCCTGCTTAAAAAGAGATACCAATAGGAAAAGATATCTGTAGTTGTCTTTTAAGTTCCTCTTTCAGTTTGTCACTCATACGTGTATGCATATTGATGATATGTAAATGGATACCAATTGGACAAGATATCCATAGTTCTCTTTTAAGTTCCTCTTTCAGTTTGTCACTCATACATGCATATAATGATGGCATGTAAAGGGACACTTTGTCAGCTGCCAAATCTCTTTTCCTTTTGACAAGCAAAAGATAATATCATGTTGAAATTTACATAAAAACACATTCAAAAACCATGGCCATATCAAATAAATAAATAAATAAATAATTCTTTTCCTTTTTTCCTGACAATTCTTGAAGAAAATATCATGAAACAATGTCAATAGCATGCCCACAAGATATAGTGGACTATCACCACCAATCCCCAACTTTAGATTCGAAAGAAGCATTGCTTAAAGTATCCATGGGGGAAAAAAAACTTATTATTTAACATTCAAGCTGCAATATCATATAAATGGGACAACATAGCATAGGTCTATAACATATGTCAAGTATTTCAACACCGCAGTCTTATTTGTCTCCTTTTCTCAATCACTTCCTTCTTTTTGGATAGATGAAACTGAAATTCTGTTTCAAAAAAATGCAAGAAAATAAGGGCATTGCACTATTTGTGAAAACTTAAGAATCCAATCAATTATGTGAAAAAAAGAAAGAAAAAAAGCTGAGAGGTAGAGAGAGTGCCACCCTCATGTAGCGAGTCACAATAACATGTTGAACTGCAAAGTAGAAAAACTCCAAGTTGAACTACTGAATTACCGAGGGGGGCGTGCCAACAGCATTCCCAACAATAAACCTTATCCACGTTTTAAAAAAGAGCGTCCAACCATTTACTCTTCTAGATGAAAGGGGCAAATGTCACTTTTTGATTTCTGGTTGTTCCTTTGGTGGACTTCTCATCCCCTTTCCTGTTGTATTATTCCATTTTTAGTATATTACATTTTGATGCTGATCAAAAAAGGGGGGGGAATGTTACATCAACCTTCCTAAATTGTAATTGTAATAATTGGGTTTGAAATTTGAAATGGAGAGGGAGGGAAGGATAGTTGGTAAATGGAGAGAGAGAGAGAGAGTGAGAGAGAGGGAGAGAGGAATTGGGAAGCTTCTTGATTCCTCCACCATCAGATGAGTTTGTTGCTTTCGTTAAATGAACAAATAAATGTCACATCACAAGGTTGTGAATTGTAATATACACGTAGAGAACTTTATCATACCAGGTTAGCTCCATGCTTGAGGCGTCGATACTGTTACAACCAAAATATAAGTTATATCCATCTTGTTTACATGATCATAGAACTCCAAAAGGTGTCAAGAGAAATCACAGAAAGAACATCAATCACCTTCCCAACATTGAAGTGTTTGGTTTCATGACCCAACCAACGAAGATATCTTGTCAGCTTCGCAGCAGTGAAAGTCTTCCCTCGAGCTGGCAAGCCAACCTAGTATACAGGCAACTTATAATAGTCGATTTCCATTGACACGCATAATGATTTTATTAAATCCAACTGAAAGCATAAACCTATGGATGTAGGCAGTTGCCTCTTAAAATTATATCTACAAACACGCAGCTTTCAATTAAAGTAAGAGAAGAGAAAAGGATTTATTGAACTTATCAGCATTGATATCACACATGGAAATACCAGTACAATAGCCAGGTGTCTATCCTCCTTCGGTCCAAGCATTTGATCAGCAACGGCTGCAGCTGCAACAGCGCCAGCAGCTGCTGGCATTGCATTCTAACAGTTATCAAGGAAGACAAAAGAAATATATAAGTAGAAACTCATATCTGAAACCACTAATCAAGAGAAAGAAAAGCATCTTATTAGCAGAAACCTCACTGAGAGAAGGGAATATGTTTATACAAACCTTGGTTTCTGAATCTTGTTCGAGGTCGACACTGACAGTCATTGCACTAGCCAATTTAACTAGCATAGGAGATCCAACACCCCTATCCACAAAGAGCCCCCTGTGACCATCTTGCTTTTGCAAAAGTGAAGATGTGCCTACTGACTTTGATTCAACAACACCAGAAACTGAATACGCCTTGGAAGGATCTGGTACCGTGACCTCCAGCTCCTACATAACATTAGCATATTCTGTTAAAGATCTTGAAGAATAAAATGATACCAGAAGTAGGAGAGATGCACAAAGAATATATGGCAGGATTACAAAAATGGCAAGGAAGATGTAGATAGGCAAACTGGTCCTGACAGAATATCAAGCCACGCATATGCAATCAAGGAATTAAATGGCACATAGGCTTCCAATTGCACATAGCCACTTGAACAGCTATGTCACAGATTAATGCTCCACATAAGTATGACCATGAGGTTATATCGGCCTATATATAAAAATATACATAGACCTGTTTCAAAATTGAATTATTAGCCTTTATACAATAAAATGCTTTGGCTTTTGCAGTTGCTCACAGTACAACTACTCATGCATAGACCCCAAAAAACAAAAAACAAAAAAGCCAATCTGATCAATTGACACTGGCACGTGTACTTTGGAAACAATGAAGTATTATGAATAGATAAGATTCCAACAATTAATCCTGTCATATTAACATGACTATCTAATTCTCCTTGTCAGAGTAAAGTCTAAGTTATAAACATGTGATATAGGTCTCCACCTTTATAGCCACAGGACGATCGCTAATAACCCCACCATCCTTATAGGATTGCGAAACACTACTTGATTCCTCAGATTTGGAGAACACCCTAGAACGGGTTAATGACCTTGGAGTTTCTGTCATGTTAGCAGCATAAATCAAAGGTTTTGCCGGAGCTGGGACAACATAATGTTCAAGATCAAGCTCCAAACATGCTGAAGAGCCATTCTGCAAAAAAAAATGCAAGGAGTTTCAGGAATGAGTAAACCCACATGAAAAAAAAAAGCAAAAAGGAAAGAAAAAAAACAAGAAACAGTTTACCAAGATCAAGTTTGTCCACAAAACAAATGTTAGAAACTAGAAACAGTGAGCTTCACCGGCAATTTCTGTTCCTAACTGTTAGGCGCGAAAAAGGCAGACCAGTAGTGGCAGATCACATGATTATAGAGTACAATGGTTTGGTGAGGAATTTTCATGAATCCTCCTTTCTTGTTGTAGATTTCATTGGTGAGCTCAACTTAGGTTTTGAGCCTTCTGGTTTGATATGGCTTTTGTACAAAGGTTGCACCCCTTTTGGCAATCTATGCCGATAAATCTTTCCTCTCTTAGTTAGTAAATGGTAATTATAGAGTACAAATGGCTACACTGTGGCACAGTCAACTAAATGTGTGACCGCTGGCTTATTCCTCATATCTAGCAACATTGAACAGCAAAAACAATGTGCTCAAAGATTATGTGTTCACTCGGAAATGTGCTTAAATCAGATGGATAATGTATGCATATCCAGTGGTCCTCATCAGGAATTGTGTGTCATTTCTTTCAATGGTCATCAGTTTCTCCCCACATATGTAGAATTTGTAATGCATAGCATTCTAAGAAGAAAAAAGGTGCATTGAGTATCCTCTTAGGACCTTGTCCAATCAAGATTTGATTTAATTTGTGTTTTTCAATATTGTTTTCTTTCCAGGGCAATTTCACAATGTGTGTCTTTTCAAGTTGAAAATTTACAAATCAGCATTCTTGATGGTAATAGTATTTTCTCAGAGTGTAAATTTTTAGACTGAGTTCTATAAGGTATGTGTAGTCTTTTTTGTCATAGAAATATAAAAATCATTTGTTTTCTTCAAATCCAAGTCGAAGTGTTGTCTATCTTGCTATAAAAATTCCTCATCAAATAAAAATGACCAAGAGATTTGCAAAGCATAATGTGAATTGGAAAGATCAAGTTTTTAACTATGTTGTGGGAACTGCAAAGAGAATGATATGAGCCATAGCCACCCGGCACATGAGAAAGTAGAACACAAACCCTAAGCCTTGCAATGATTTTAACAATTAGGTTAGTTACTCGTGAAACTTGTGTAGAAACTTCAAAGGGCACCGTAAGATTTATATTGTATGAGGAACTTTGACCATCCTGCTTTAATAATTGCCGTCCCAAGTTGCATAGCCAGTATGCACACATACATGCAAACATGACATTCAGAAACAAAAAGAAAAGGCATGCTAATGTAGTGATAAATATCAATCAAGAAGCAAACATGCCACAAACGGTAAGGTAATATGATCATGTTGATTGTTGAAGCACATAAATGATGTCCCATGACAAGGATCATAGGGCATTGATAGAAATTTAATCACATGAAGTGCCACCATCTGTGAACCCTTCCATACCTCGGGACCAGCATCCGGCACCGAATTTATACTAACATCCGGGATTCCCCGAACAGTAGAAGGCTGGAGGTTCTCCTGATATGCTCTCCAACTAGCAGCAAGATCAAATGGCGAAACCCTGACGGCTTCAACGAACACCTGATACTCAATAACCTCATTGCCGTTCAACCTAAACAAAGCCGACCTCGCATCACCTCGCAAGGATCCCCCGGTGAGCTGCCGGTTCGGACCTTCCTCGACTAAGCACGGTGCATTATTACTGTACTTTGGCTTCAAAAGGAATTTGAAATCCAATGTTTCTAGATTCAGACAATCCAATATCAATATCGTTATAATCAAGATTAACCCGCACAAAACACGTTAAGGAATTGAAAGAACAGAGGGTTTAATTACCATGGTTCGGTGGGACGACGAAGCTCAATTCCCACATTGAAGCGGATTCACGCTCCATTGAAAGCTAATGAAATTGCAGGAATTAGAACAGTCTCAAGTAAAATCACGAGTTGTGAATCGAAAGGAGAGTTAAGTAAAGACTAAATACTGAATTACAGCTTTGGAAGGGTCCCAAGAACCGACGAGAGGGACAGAGCCATAGACGTGAGGGATGAGCTCGCCTTGAAGCTTGTAATTCTCCATCTTGAGAGACACGTAGAGCTGTCCACCGGCTTCGTCTAGGTTTTCTTCTTTCTCGTCGCTGCCATGGGAGCTACTGTCCGGATTCCTCGATGAACCAGTCCCCATTCTCTCTCGATCTCTCTCTCACTATATACTAACTTTCTCTCTCTAGAATCTTTACAATTCTTGTATGTAAGTGTGGAGCTGTGGATAGATAAGAGAGAAGATGGAGAGATGGAGATTGAAGAAGAGGTTGAAGAAAGAACGAATATATAATATAAAGGGAGGAAGAACGGCGGGTGGTGTTGGTGTTTCGATAAGAAAGGAATGGGGCAAGTTGCGCTGGAGAACAAGCCGTAGTGATGTTTCTTGGTGTCCTCTCCGAGCCGGGGTTCCTTGCGGGTCCAATTCCTCTAGAGACTTGACGCTCAAGACTGTTCAAGATTGTCATTTATGGGTCTTAAATGCGTTCCTAACGATTATTTAAATTATTTATTTTATTAATTTTATATAATAAATTATTTATATAAAAAATTATTTTAATTAAATATTTACAGATATATAAAAATAATAATAATTCATTGTACAAAATAAATGATAAAATTTAACAATCTATTTTAAATTAAAATCGTCTATTTTGTACAATAAATTGTTATTTTTTTACATATTTATAAATATTCGATCGAAATGAATTTTTTATATAAATAATCTATTATGTAAAATTAATAAAATAAATGATTCGTCTATCTATGACTCGTAAATGGCAGTCGTGAGCAGTCTTAAAAGCTCGAAATCTTGAGAGGAGTTGAACCTTTGTTGGGAGTCTTTCTTGCTGTCCTTTCTTGGTGATTCTCTACTTTTGTGGGGCCGGGTTTTTGGATGATGTGGGACCAGACCGGATCGCACGCGCAGAGTATGAGTTTTTTTTCTTTTTTAACCTTTAAGGACGTTTAATAAACTGGAAAAAGTCAAAAATCAACTTAATTTGATCCCATAGATTGTGTTGGTTCGATTTTATTAAATAATATATTAATTTTAAATTTTAAAAATATTAAATTAATATAGTTGATTTAATTTTTTAGTTAAGAGTTTTTAAATCAACTCAATTCGATATCAAAAAAGTAAATATATAAATATTATAAAATTATTATTTATTTTATTTGTGTTCTTAATTATAATTAAAAATTGATAAATTAAAAATAAAAAGAATATAATTTAAGTCGCTTAACTTAACATCTTATAAAAAAATTAAATTGCTCATAGAACAAGATATATATTATTACTTTTAAATATTTTAATTAAAATTTTATTTAATTTAATTGAGTTGTAGTTTCAATCCGAATTAATCTGAGTTTTATTCAGGTTAAGTTTAGTTGATTCTAAAATTGATGGTTCGATTTTAGATTCAATTAATACTATTGATTTTGGTTTCAAATTAATCCGACCTATATCCATCTCAATATTTTTTATTTTGTTTTTGATTCAATCGATATTGTTGATGATTTATTTGTGTTTTATTAAATTAGTTTATTATATTTAAATCCAAAAAAATAATTTATTATATAATGTGTTATTTTATAATAATTGAATATAAGTAAATCTCCATTTAATATTTGGTGTTTTTCATCAAAAGTCAGCTTTTAAATTACAAGTTTGACATTTCAAAAAATCATTAGTTTTTTTTTAACTTTTTGTTTAAAAAATAAGCTATTCACGTATCCAACGCTTTAGTCAAAATGAAATAATTATAACACTTTTAATTGAAAAATCAATTATACTTGCAAAATTAAAAAAAAATCCAATCCCAAATACTACACCTTAAGAGTAAAAAATAAAAATATATTAGACATTTTAATATAAAAATATTATAAAAATTTATTTCAAACAATCTAGTTGTTTTCCTCTTCCTTTAAAAAATAAACTTTTTTTAAAACATCCCAAACAAGGACTAAAATTTATGTGGGATTTAATATATTAATATTGATAATTGTATCAACACATTCATAAATTAATTTGATAGAATGAGAAAATAATCCTATCACTATGTTAGATTTAGCCAAAATTTGAAATAGTTTTATTTTATATATAATAAGATACATCAGTTTTAAAACATGCCTTGGACAATTTTTAAAAAATAAATAGTTAACATTTATTTAAATTGGAATCTAATAGGTGATAGACACTCTTTTTCAAAACCTATCATCCCTCGTCAAGTGATATTATTACTAAAATGGTTTGACTTTACCTCTCAACAAGTCTCTATCTCTAAATTTGATTTTTCTTTTTTTTATCTACCATCTTAATCTGCATAAAATGGTGCAATTATCGTTCATAAACATCGAAAATTATCTTGCTCGCTCTCACTCTCTTTCACTCTCCCATGTAGCTAATCATCTTATCAATTTAATCAGATTTTGATTTTGAACATTCGATAAACTATCTCTCTTTCTCTGCTATAACATATGAAATTTAATGTTATTTTTTCTCTTTTGGTTTTTTCTAAGTTCATCCACGGTAACCACTCAATGCTAAAGTTGGAGTACAATAAATTTTAAAATTTAATAATGAATATGACGAGAATGTATTAAGATTTATTTTAAATTTTTAAATAAATTCAAATTTTAGACAAATTAAATTGTAACACACGGTTTTTAAATAAAAGATAATTATAAATTCTAAATAAAATATGATGAGAATTTGAAACTTATAAAGGACGTTTTATACAATCCTATGGATGTTAAATTTAAATTATTTAATTGATAAAAACTTGTGTAACTTGCTCCATTCCTTCATTTGGGCCGAGCCCACAGAACAGACCCAACTATAGATAATAGAGACCCAAACTACAAGTGGGCCAAAGCCCACATCTTATGTTGTGGGGGATCCGACAATTGCTCAACCCGATAAAGCTAGTGGATAAAAAAATTATTAACCTTGTTATTGCAGAAGTCTTACTCCGTAAAATGACCGTGTTAATTTAGAATTTAAATTTGTTGCTATAATTTAAATAAAAAAATAAATATTCGATATTTATTAATAAATAATCAACATGGTCATTTTATAGAGTAAGATTTCTGCAATAATTCCAATGTTAGGAAATTCTCAGTGGGGAAAGTTTTTAAGTCTTTAGGTTTATTGTCTTAATAAGTTTATGAGCTAAGATTTTTAAATTTGATGTTAAATATTTTTATAGACAAATTTGTTCACTTTACTCACAAAAATCTCTTAATTACTTAGTACACACCGTTGCTGCCTCATTTCTCTTTAACAAGTCAACAACTTTTTGTGATCTCTAACAATCTTTTTATAATTTCTTTGGTAATCCACATAATAAATATATCTTACTGATACTTAAGCACCAGTCACACAGAACAAATCAACTTCACTATTGATTGTATTCTAAGTTGTATTTGGACAGTGATTGTTGTTCATAAAATTATATTATATCAATCGTTATCACTTTGTTTACCATCGCACTCTCGCATAAAATAATAATGTTCATTTTTTTACATTCAAATACATAAAATAAAATAATAATGTTTGTGTCATCGAAAATGGTCAGAAGTGATTGTTAGAAAGTCGTGAGAACTCGTTGAATATGATCACTAAATGTGATATACCGTAGTCACCAAAAGCGATAAAAGTGTTAATAGGTAGAAATTTGAATGTAAAAAATAATAAGAGCATGCTAGTCTAATTTAATTTAATGAATTTTACGATTTTGTTGGTTTTGATGTAAATTATTTTATATTACAAAAAATTATTGTAAAATATTTTTTTTGGTGATCGAGTCATACTTATTTTTTTTATAAAAAAAATAGAAGTTGCCATTGTCACTTGTTGCTGTAACTGTTGCCACCGCCTCCGTCACTCTTGCCACCGCTATCATCACCATTACCACTATCGCTTCCACCGCAGCTGTCGCCACCGTCACCAACACAATACTTCCACCATAAAGCAACTTATATTTTTTATAAATTAATTTTAGTCTTACACAGTAAGTATTTTACCAAAAAATTGTTTTATATTATTTTTATCAAATTATATATTACAAAATAAATAAATAAATATTTTATGACAAAATAAACAGAGTTTGAAAAGTAATATGTTTTTTGGTAAACTACACTAATTTTTCCCGAGGTTTGGGTTCACGTGTGAAAATATTACACTAACACCTCTTAACATTAAACATTGTTAACAAAATTGATTAAAAAGACACATTTTACTCTTAAGTACTGATTCTTTAATCTCTTTTTCCTCTTCTCATGTCTATTACACACTGTCTAACTTAATTGAAAGCTACCAAATAGTTTACCATGTGTGTAATCGCTATGAAATAAATCACTTAACAATGATCTCTATTGCTCGAATCAGCATGCGTTTAAGGTATTTTGCATTTGTGCCGCAATATTATTATCACAACTGTCAAGAACATCGGTAATCGTTTTACCCTCACGGAATCACAGAATTTCAAGAAGAATCGTTTGCATAGCAGTACGCACGTTTCTCCGATATCTTTTTAATTCTTGAAATTGGAAGCCGTAGTTTCCTCAATATCTTTTCTATTCTTGACTTGGAAGCAATAGTTTATGGATCTTTATCTATTATCCTTTTGGCTACCGAGAAAAGCCAATGGAAAGTAAGAAAAATAAAGAAATAACAGGGGATTCTAAAATCTAATTATATGTTTTGGATGCGAAGCTTGGAAAATTTACTATTTTGTGCTTTTAAGTTTGTTTTAATTTTTAAATATATTTTTGTAATTAGATTTGTCCGTTAGATAGAATTTGTTATTTATATAAAAATTTAAGTTGATTCGATATCTATAACTAAGTAATTGAATAATATTTTTAATAATTTTTTTTTAAAAATTATAAATTTTATTCATTTATATAAAAATTAATATTATGGGATCACTTAGGTACATGTATCGAATTACCATAAATTTTTATATAAATAGCAAACTTGATGAAATATACGTAATGAACGAATTCAATCATAAAAATATATTTAAAAATTAAATAAAAAATAATACATAACAAGAACCTTTTCTTGTACTATTCATTAATGTGTTGTCAAATGTTTTGAGGTCTTAGACAGGAAAATATATGATTTTTTTTATTTATTATTGATTTTATTATTCAAACGTTAATTGACTAAAAAAAATTAACAGCATAAGTTAAAGTGTGATAATATAATTATTCTAAAGGTGTAAAATTACTGTATTTGATTCAAATCATGTCATTTACACTATGTTTTTCTTATTAAAACATCGAGTGCTCGACCCGACTCCTGCGACCCAGTCCTTGTACTATCCGCTAGGGTTTCCATATAAATAGCGCCCTACGCCATTCGACTTTTCTGCTTTCAATCTACCTGCACGCGGTTTCGCATCGACGACGGCACTGAAGTAGATAGCGAAAGAGGCTTTGTCACTCAAATCACCATGAGAGCTAAGGTCAGAATCCAAGCACTTTGGAAAAAATTGTAACCATTTCAATACATGTTTTATTCAATCGTTCACTTGAATAAACCCTCGATTGATTCGATTCTCTCAACTGACACGCGATTGTCGTGCTGTTGTTTGATTTCAGTGGAAGAAGAAGCGCATGAGGAGGCTGAAGAGAAAGCGCCGAAAGATGAGGCAGCGGTCCAAGTAACAATCGATGGCCTCTGCAATGGCGTTTGTCTCTGGCTCTCTCGCCGTCTGTCAACTTCCTTATCTTTGTCGTAGGTTTTTATCGTTTGACAGATATTTTGGTTTCGGTGTCATCGTTAATGGTTTCTTATTCAGTTGATGTATTGATTTTCCGATATGTGACTATTACTGTGACTAAGTTCTATTTAATGGCATTACTTTGGGTTTTTCCCTTCTTGTTTGATCATTTGGATGCCTTTCGGTTTTGATGCATTTTCTGCAACGCGACGTTCTTCTGGTCTTCTGTCTTCTCAGTTCTCACTTCTCACACCCCTGGCGGGGAGGCTAATGGAAGTATCCAATTTTTTGATGATGGTTAATTAGGGCTTGAATTGGTAATGCTTGTTATAATTCCTTACATTCATAAGTGATATGCGTTTTAATAAAGTTAATATGACATGAAGATTTGTATTGGGCTCCTGTTTGTAAGCATTAAATTGCATTGTTCAATGAACACTAATGTTTTTTTTTCTCTGATTTTTTGGTTGGGTGAGAATTTGATATGTACAAAATGGACCTGGGGACTGTGCTGTGCACAGCACGGGTGCTGAGCACTTTAAATATGTGGTCCTTGAATATATTCTTATGATTGGATTTGTTCATCATGTAGAGCTTGTAAAGTTTGTTATCTATGGAAAAAATCAAGTTGATTTAATATCTATAGCTATGTAATCAAAGACAATTGTTTAACAGTTTTATTTACAAAATTATTGTTCCCTGTTATTTATTTGTAGATAAATTTATTCGATCACATAGCTGTAAATATTTGATCAACTTGATTTTTTTCACGGATAACAAACTTGGCGAACTTTACATAATAAACGAATTTAATCATAAAAATATATTTGAAAACCAAACACTTAGGTGCTCACCACCCCATGCTATGCATGGCACCCACCCCATACCGGTACAAAATTGGGTGGGCTATATGTATACCAAGTAATATACATGTACCCCTCCCAATTTTACTTGGGTATGACAATATGGCGGGCCTATGTTTTGCCTCTTTTGGGTACACGAATAGGTACGTTGAGACTTTTATGATGTTTTAAAACTCAAAGGGTACCGGAGTAGATAATAAATTCTCTTTTAACATGAAAACAAATTTGAGGATTAAAAAGCAGAATTTTGATTATTTACTTTAATAAAATGTTAAAAGCCATCATATTAGCAAATAAATGTATTTTTAACCTTAATGCGTGAAAACAACGAGGGATTAGCTAAAGGAGTACTGAAATAGGTGCTAACAACAGTGGGACTCTTGCCGGTAATGAGAAACTTAAGAAATGAAGCCCATTTTTTTAAAATCTAACTATAGTAATGCCAATAAAAAGAGAAAATGTGGGGATCATCACTCTTATTTCCTTTATTCACCTAAACTTCTAACAATCCTAAGATTCCTTAGGGTTTGTGCTTGTCAAAAGCACCTTGCCAACAAATATGAAGGTCATAGCAACCGTTTTCCAACCGAAACTAGCATCACCATTTACCATCCGAACAAGCATTCGTCAAATAAACAGCGTTGAGTTGGGATGACAATACTAATATTTTTTGTGATCTAGTAACTCTCTCTCTCTCTTTCTATTGCTAAAAATAGTTTTGTATTTGGCGCGCGCACACACACACACACACACATATATTCTAAAAATCTGAAAAAAGAGACTATTTTCCTACCACAAATGTATTTGCATCTTATTTTCTAGATTTTATCATACCGCTGTTCCTGCACCTGCACCTGGAATGAGCTAAATATGGGATAACATTGGGGGGTTATAATGAAGTCAGCTTGCATTGTTTCTCATTTACCCCAATCCAAGCCAGCCTGACTGTCAAACCCTTGTATTCTACTGTCCTGTTCTAGCCTTCGCTAGTTAACACTGGCATGAGATAGATTTAATGCTCCTGGGTCTCCACTGAATGAAGCTGGGAGGTCGTCTTGCGTAACGAGACTAAAGGAAAATAATCCAACTTACTCTCACGTATGCATTGGGATATTTGTATCACAAGAAATTACCTATTCATCATTTTGATTGGTACGGAAGTGGCCTTTTGGTGAATTTGAAATTTTCATTTATGTCTTTCTTGATTTCTGGAATATTGGGTAACTGTTGTTAAATAAAATAATTCTATCATTTTTGTATTCGAATTCAATATAGATAGATGTATAAAAGTTAAACCTTTTGAAATACAAACACGGGAATAATTGAAATATCTCTTTGATTTGAAAGAGTATTATTCATAGACTACATTAATTCCACTAGAATAGAATGAAATGGAATTTTGAAATGCATAATCATGTTTTAATAAATAGTTTGCTTTTGCTGAAATCAGTTAACTTAAATTTGTGCAATTATGCTATGTGATTGGACTTGCCAAATGGTGGGAGTGGGAAAAATAGCTAAGAAATGGAAGGTATTGAGGCTTCAGGTTGCTTGTAATATATGCATCAATTCATAGGAGGAGTATTGCCTGTGGGTCAAGTTTATCACAGTAGAAACTTGGCTTGAATTTTTACCAGATACTTGTATTTATAAAATTCTCTGATAAACTAGTTTACAGTTACCCCTCGTGCTTGTAGTTTGCATTATGGAAGTCTTCCACTCCATCTTCTGTTAGGTACGGTGCTTTTTAACCGCATGCTATTGTTTCTTTTGACCTGTTCCTACCTTCCTTAGTTCGTCAAATGCATGCTTTGTTTCTGCATCAAAGCCACCTGCAAACTGGAAGCTTGGGGTTTTGGTTAAATAGTAGGTGGAGAGGAAGATTCTAACTTCTAAGTAGTGGTTTCAATTTTACCTGGTGTACTCGAAAAGCAAATCGAACCCCTTGAAGGAGGAGGTCCTCTTCTTGCGAGTTTTCATTGTACTGCAGTTCTTTAATTACCCTCCTCATATATGCCTTTGCCAATGTAAGTGAACTGAACTTCATCTGTAAACAAGGTCAAGGGATCCATAGCAGTATGGTTAGGAAGAGTCTTGTCATGAGTTCGCAAGAGGTAAATTGAGGAGTTCAGGATGGCCAGTTAGTCAAGTTTAAGAGTGATCATCTAACTCAAAACATAGCTCTAGCTAACCTCAATTGTTGATCTATGCGGTTCTTTAGATTTATATTCCGTATCAATTGAATGCATAATGCACCATGGAGTATACAAGAGAGAGGTCATTTTTTTCCCCGGGATTTTTAAATGGTGAGGTTAATTGAATGACGAATATAAGACATATCCAAAACGTAACACGTTATCACAAGATAAATTGTAATGAAGCAGTCCTGGCTTCGGGACAAGCTTATTCTGGTGGTTTGATAAAGGATTGTAATGGGAGCTAGATTGAAGGTTTTCATAGGGAGTTGGGTTTAGCTTCAGTTCAGTTCTGGAGGCAGAATTATGGTCTCTTAGGGATGGTTTTGAAACTTTGGTTGACCAAGCTTGAGGTGGAGGCAGAATCAACACGTGGTGCAACTTTTGAAGCAGCAAAATATTGATCAGCGCCATTTGTTTAACTTAATTTTTGATTGCGGGGTCCTATTGGGGAAGTTTGGGACGGCCACTATTTAAGCTAATAAATGTTTGGATTGTCTAGCTAGCAATGATAGTAAGGTTTCAATATCTTCAATTTTGCGCCTAGTGCGATAGTAGATCAATTCATGATGATTGTAGTGGATTGCGTACCTAGAACTATGTACTCTTTTTCTGCAGCAAGCTCTTAATATATTGAAGTTCCTACACTACCAAAAAAATAAAATAATAAATAATGATGAGGTCACATTGATTGTGATTCATTAGTTTGCTTATTCAATTGTTGGTTAAGTGTTGTTGTCAGATTAACCCTACATGCTTCATGGTAAAGCTCATCATTGTACCACCTACCTGACCAATCACACCGGTGTCCAGCATCCATTCGCAAGGGATGTGGAATTCCCTGTATCTCTTGCTTGTACCCTCTCTCACTCTTTCAATGTTGTTCACACTTCTTTCCAATCTGCATAAAATGGAATTTAATCTGTAATTGATGTATTCAATTTAATAATGATTTGTATTACCATAGAATATACATGCTTGCCTGTCTTGCAATTCTTGTATCCTTCTTAGAGACTGGGTTAAAAGCTGTTTTGGGTTGTCCTTGAATGATGAAACTTCAGATTCAAGGTTCTTCAAGTCCCGGTAGCTGAAAGCAGCTTCCCGCAACGCATCTGCTTTTTTCTCTGGCCACTGAGGGAAATGCTTCAATACAGCCCTTTCGTCAACCAGGCAGGATAGTTCTCTGTCCAGCCATTTGACGAATGCCTCTACATTGGACATATCTGTAAAGCCTGCTGTCTCCACTGCCCTTGTTAAAGAATTCACGAATTCCCCTTGGGTTTCCACATCTGACTTTATCTGTCCATGAAACAAATAGTGTTAGCAATGCATGGTATGCTTTGGATATGCAAATGTTATGAGCAGGCAGCTACTACTATACTTACTGCCAATAGATACGTTGACCTGTTCTCAATTTCTCCGATCATGTTCCTAGGATTTATGATTGGAGATGTTCCTATCAGGCTGGTTTTGTTATCCTTTTGGGCATCTCTCTTCATAAGCGAACGGTAGAACTCCATTACCTCCGGTATCCGACGTACTGCTTTTGATCGAACTAACAGGTTGGAAGGCGGTGGCAACGGAGGTGGTGGTGGTGGAGCTGGGCTTGGTGGTGGTGGTGGGGCTCTGTATTCATGCACCTTTTGTGAAGGTGTGGGAATAGTTGGCTTTGATGTTGTTGATTGTGGGACTCTTGTTGGTTTTCCCTTTTCTGCTGCAGATTCAAGGAAATCTTCAACTGGCTTCAAACTCCCCACCTCTAGGTTTTTTACTGCAATCTTAGATAGAACTGTTGCTTTCTGTTGAAATCTATCTGCATTTGTGCCATCCAAGGAGTTCTGCAACTTCTTCCACAGCATGGATTTCCGCTCATTATCATGTGCTTTGAGTGCACTAACTTGTGCCTTGAGACGGCCAACTTCTTGTTTTAGTTCCAGGTTTTCTTTCTCCAGGGAATTGTTCCTTGCCAGAGCTGCTTCCAGTTCCTTTCTGAGGAAGGCGAAGCCTGAGTCGTCGTCATCGTCTAGCGGCATTCTCTCTATTTCTGTTCTGCTTCCTATGAAACGATGGCATGGAGAGATGGCAGGTAAAATGAGTTGCTTCATTTTCCCTTTTATGCATAGCTTACTTATGAAGAAAGGTATCCTCACTCACCTAAGGCTGAGAGGCCAATACCTAAAATACCCCCAAATTTATCAGAATGGTAGTTAAAGAAAATATAGTTCAGTTCCCAATGTGCGTATTTTAAACAATTGGCACTCTCATGCCCTCTGTTAGACTTGTGGTTTCCTTTTAACCTTTAGCTTTAAGTGCTCAAGTAGGTGATCAATTTCTTGAGTTGGCTGTCATTGGTTGTCTGTGGAGTAGCTGTCCTAAGGTGGGCATGTTAGGTGCAATTTTATTCTCTGGTCAAATTTACCTTATGACTCCAAATCTTCTTCGTGACCCATTTAGCTTCTGAACATCTTTAGTACGATCCCACCTACTTGCGACGAGAGCATATGGTTTGGGGTGAAAGTTCAGAATTTAACTTATTTTTGTCTCTCTTAAAAATAAAAAAAAACTTCTGGTAATTTTTTTTTCAATTTGTCAATTTGTATCTAGAGGAATCGAAAAAAGTAAAAAAAAAAAGGGGGGAGTTGGGGTGTGTGTTAAAAGATGAATAAATTTCAATAAAGATGAAAATTAAAATTTGGGTTATTGGCTTAGGCACTTTTTGAGATAGCTTTTCCCTTTTTTTTTTTTTTTTTTTTTTAAAAAATTTGGTTTTAGTTTTAAAATTTTCCGATTCGTCATGATAAAAGGAATTTTTAAAAAAGTTTATTAAAAATAAAAAAAGCCTTAAAATGTTTTTTTTGGTCTTATATGAACTTTTTAAAAAATTTTGTGGGGTTTTTTTAAAAAAACCTTTTTGGTTTTTATAAGGAGAGAAATTTAAAAAGTATAATCTTTTGGACTAACTTAAATTTTTGTTACTAAGAAAGGAAAAAATTCATATAAAAAAGCTATTTGACACCGCGCCTAATTTCGGCCTATTTTTTGTCTTTTTAAATATTTTTGGTTATTTTTTTATTTTTTTGAATTGTTTTGACTAAAATAAATAACATAAAATAAGTCATTATTTTGAATCCCAAATTGGGAATGCAGAAGTGTTCTCTCTCTCTCTCTCTCTCTCTATATATGTATATATATATATATATATATATGTATATATATATGGTTTTAAATGTAATATAGAATAAGTATGGGTGCTATTGCCATTGAGATCTGGTTGATTGCACACTATCCATGTGGAGAGAACTTGCTTTGTAATGGAAAATTATTAGATAAATTCAGAGACAGTATTATGTGGCATTGTTTTACTGTGTTATTTATTTTAAATGAAAATGTGCTATGCATGCTAGGTGGATAATCTTTGTTTCTCACTTAATAAAGATCGATGGACTAACATTATCCATTTGAGTAAAACTTCTGCACAAGTAATATTACATGATATTTTAGAACTAATGAAAAATTGCTTGTTTTTAATGAAGGTTGTCCGAGTGTTAGCCATTGATTGGGATGTTGGGATTCATTAGGTTAATCTGTTTTTGATTTTACAGGTCCCATTGATCTTGTACTGCCCATGTGAAAAATTGTCATAGAGTACCTTCTTAGTTTCACCAGATTTGCTATTCTTTGCTTGTGAAGCAATTGAAAGGGAAAGCCAACAGTGAAAAAGCTTAGCATGGTGATGGACGCTGACTGTAGAAAAAATTAAAGAAAAAGTAAAAGATCTTTGATTAGTATTGCATAACTACATTTAGAAGAATGAAAATTGTGGTTAACTAGTTTTGTCTTGCATACCTACTTAACATTCATACTGTGTGACTTTGCAACCGTTCGGTGTTATAATATATATGTACACACACAAACACGTATACAAGCATTATATATATAATTTGATTTTTGTTGCTACGTTTTTTATAACTATCAATATGACCGACCACGAGATTTTTTGATTTGCTGGCGGGTGAAATGAAGAATGGAGATATAACCTATTACCCATCATTGTGGTGGAGACATCTAGCAATTTGGTTGAGAGGTTCTTCAAAGGACTTGTACCGGCAACTTAGGATCGAAAAGAAAAAAGATAATTACTAATATGAAAAAAAGAAAAAAAAAGCTTATGTTTTCTTTTCAGCGGATTTAGATAAATAACAACAATGGGAGAAAAAAAGTAGTTATTTCTCTTTTATTATGTACCAATCTAGTCTTATTATGAGTGAGTAGTATTATTTATTGATTTAACCAGATAATGAGTATATTTTGAGTTTGTTTTCGAATGTTAGTTTTGATATCGAGAAGTTTAAGAATTTTTTCTCAAAATTTCTTTTACTTTTGGAGTTATTAAAAAAGTGGTATTAAGAATCAAAAGAAAAAACTCTCTACTTCATTCTTTTCTCTCTAACTAAACCAAACGAGTCATTATAAAAAGTAGAGAGATGGATATTTTTTATTTTCTTTTCAAATTACTCAACCCAAATGGTTATCTTAGTGATCAAAACTTGAAATTTAGATGTTTGTTCTTTTAAACATTTCAGGTTTGGAAGTGCTTAAGTACTATAAACTCTTGTACAATTAGTTCACACCAGATTTTGTCTTGTTTTGATTTTAATTAGGTCTTCACTGGTGAATGGTGAAGTTGATTCTCAAAAAATCAGCTTAACTGTGCCTAAACTGAATTAGACACTTGTGACCAAAAAAAAAAAAAAAAAAGTCAGTTATTCTCCAAGGCAAAAGTTGTTGCTTGAGATTAATAAGCTAATTACGTGAATAGTGATGGGTGTCCTCGAAGTTAAAAAGTAATATTCTTGGCCTATTCTCAAGGAGAAAAAGAAGAGAGGGAAAAAATTGCTATAAAAGCAAGAATGAGAGTTGGTAGGAGTAGGACTCTACTCTAGGAGCCGACTTTATGAGGTCCTTAAATACAGCTTTTGCTTTAATGGTGCGTGACAATCTTTTGAAGTTATGAAATTCCATTGCCCTACTGGCAAGGGAACCTTCTTATCGAAGGTGATGGAATGGGGATGAGAGGATGCCGCGTGCATCAAGTTAAGTTGAGCAATGACAGCCCCATCCAACTTGGCTGCTAATGCTATGCTGCAATTTTCCCTCATTAATTTTGAGAGCTTCTAAAGGAGTGTTTGTTGCTGCTTGTTATCAAGCAGCAGTTTTACCTCCAAAAAAAGAAAAAAGAAAAAAAAAGAAGAAACTGCTACTTGCTTTGACATTGCTTTTAAGTTTTAACACACACAGACACATACACATATTAAGAAATTATATTCTGGTAGTTTCAAATTGTGGTTTATACTTTTAAGTGGAACACACACTAACAATGGTGAACTCTACACACACACACACACACACACACACACACAAACTTGTGGTTTATACCTTTTAAGTGGAACAAACACTAACAATGGTGAACTCTACACACACACACACA
>JAOTRH010000006.1:7767555-7784603 GCA_034768845.1 Heliamphora exappendiculata | reverse complement strand
ACAAACTTGTGGTTTATACCTTTTAAGTGGAACAAACACTAACAATGGTGAACTCTACACACACACACACACACACACACACACACACACCAATCTTCTTATCGCCTCTGCTAAACACTTGCCGTTGTTGGCCACCGTTATCCCGCTTTTTCCCTAAGAATTTTGTATTTCAATTTTGCTTGTACCTCCCCATCTCTCTTTGACATCCTTGAACCCCTTTTTTTTTTTTCTTATGTTAGAATATACAATTTCAAGTTACTTGAATATAAAATGATTGACATGTAATCCTTTTTTTTGATTTGATTGAACGGCAAAAAGTCATTTTATGGTAGTAGTGGCGGCCGTGATAATGGAGGCGGCATTGGCTGCCAATAGTAGCGGCAGAGCTAATGGTGACAATCACGACGGCAGCAGTTATAACCGTGGCAAAGCAGGTGGCAACAAGTGACGACATAGATGCACCCAAGGAGAGCGGATGAGAGCGGTCGTTTTTTTAATATTTTGAAAAAATTTACTATTATAGTAGTATTAGTTCAAAATATTTCATAATTATATAAGTTTGTCCATCTAAGATTTTTTTTAAAATTTAATATATATTCATTTAAAAATTTACAAAAATAATTTGTTCTTCTTAAATTAAAATTCTGCGTCCGTCTCTGAGTGGCGATGATGACTTCTATTTTTTTTTTAAAAAATATTTTTTAAGTATCATTAAAATACCAAAAAACTAAAACCAAAAAAATATTTTATAAAATAATTTTACGTAAAAAAATGATTTCATTATAAAATATTTTAGGGGTAAACAACCATAACCGTAATGTTAAGATCTCTCCGCTTGATAATTCAAGTTTTTACACGGTAAAATAACAAATTAAAGATTAAAAATTATGAGTTGTTAGTTTTCATATTCAATCAACTTTCTGCGATTCTATTCCTCACCATATTAGGTAAGGTGTTTTTTTTCTCAAAAAACCTACCAGTATGAACGACTGAAGGTGCTGGTCATCACTATATTTTTGTTGTTTCTTATTCAAGATCTCTACATGGTATCGTAGCCAAAAACTTAACACACACACACACACACACACACACATAAATAATAATAATAAAATAAAACCACAGCCTGATCACATTATATTCAAAAAAAAATATTTGCACAATAATAAAATCCTCTACAAAACCCAAAAAAGATTACACGCGACAAATTTCAACAACTGCATGCGAGGAGTAATGTTACAATATACAATTACAAAATAAGTAATCACTTAATATAATATTAAAATTTCTTCAATTAATAATTTAGATTTTTAGATTAGATAGAATGTTTCTACATCCTCCGCTGCTCCCTTCCTTTTTTCCTCCTAAATTTTATCAGTACAGTACAGGCTGCCGGAGCTCACTGGAGGTGAAAAAGAAAGTGCCAGGAGACTTGAGAGAAATTAGCATTAGGATTCTGTTCTTAATAGTAATTTCACACAATTTTAAAAAATAAAGTGTCCAATTTTTTTTTTTTTTTTTGAGGTGGCATTAGAAGCTCCCTTAATTTTGGAACGTGCCACCACAAGACCCAGGATAGTTGTGCACGCCTCGAAGGCAGATAGATACATTCATCCACCACCCTCATCTATCGGGTCCTCAGGAGTCAGGATGGTGACCATAGAAGCTTCAGGTTTCCAATGGTCTAAGAAATACAATTCATCTTGAACGACACGATACAGTTGAGAGGTGAACAAGAAAAAAATAATTGGATGTCTACCTGCCACATTAGTGGACTGGGAAATTGATTTTTCAAAAATTAATTAGAGTGAGCATAAGCCGTGATATATATATATATATATATATTGTAAAATGAATGGATTAAATTTAATCAACAACGAAAATCATTCATTTTGTAAAACAAAACTCAAACTTATTTATATATTTATGGGTATCCGATCAAACTAATTTTTTTTTTTGTATAAATAATATTCCCAACAAAGCCTACATGGCATACGAGGGAACTTTCGGATCGCTGTGGTCCATTATAAACTCACAAAGTAAAGTCTTGAGTGGTTTGAAAAGATAGGGTATGGACGGAAGCCCATCCTCCTCTCAATATGTGGTGCACGGACCTGACATGCACAAATTGCAGAGCTTCTGTACTAATCTAGCCAGCGATCAGGCACCTCAACTGCTATGCGAATGTTTGAGGATATCAATTATTTCCATTGATTAAAAAAAAAAAAAGAGAATGTTTGAGGATGCTGAGTAAATTTGTTCTTTCCCTTCATCCAGTCGGTCAAGGAAAGCTGCTCAAAAAAAGTTGGTCAAAGGACACAAATTATAAAAAATATAAACAAATAAGAATCTGTGTTCAAATAAGCATCTGCATTATTACAGTTGAGCATGAGTGAAATCTAGTAAAGAAGCAAATAAAGCTCAACATATTCACTACATTGTCTTACTTTTCTTTCATAAATCCCTACAAATTCATGATCCAAACACAACCAAAAAATAATAATTGGATGAGCAGGAAACATGTAAAGCAAGGTATAACAAGTAGTGCAACATACGTGCCCTATGGCAAGACGGAAAATTATGAAAGGGTCTAATTGATAAGTAGGCTGTTTGGTTTTTTAGCAAATAAATAAATACATAAATAAATTCAATCTTTTCCATTTTGCAAAAAAGTCAAATTTCAAATAAAAAACACCAATCCTATGTCACCCTATTCAAACTCTTATCACATTTGAAAAGCCAATAATACATTTATTTATTAATTTATTTACTATAAATACCATCTGTATATAATTATTATAATTCATTATATTATTATAATAATTATATAAAAGAAAAATATTATCCAATTTAAACCAAAAGCAAAAATGCTAACTTTTTACTCAAACAAGTAGCTCCAAAACAATTAGCTTAAAAAGTTAATTTACCAACGATCTACTTTAAACTCAAACAAACTTTTTGACAATAAAAAAAAAAAAAAAAAACTAACTTCTAAGGTAGTTAGCTACCGCAGAAATGAGTTCCTATTTTCAGCCCTAGTTGACACGTTAATATAGGGCAACCAGTTTGCAGCCATATGATGAACAAGTACTTGCATCAGCAGTGGAGAAATAAAAAAAATTTAACAAATGGCAGGTGTTGCTACAACATGATAGACTTCTCTCCCTCCACCCCTCCACATCAATTCCTCAGATGTTGCACAGCAACACAACAAACGAACACCCCAGGGCCAATTATTATATCACAATAATCCCACCTGTATAGCCAGCCATTTGGAAATAAGCTATGAGAGATACTACCGCCAAAGTTGAAAGTTGCCCAATAGAAGGATCCAACATTGGAAAATAATGACTTAGGGCTTAAAATATTAATCTTATCGGTGTATTGGTAATATAGAAGGTAAATTGATACCCAGAAAAAGGTTAATGTCCACGCAGAGTGGTTGGTAAACTTCCGTCACTTTTTTCGGCTCAATAAAATTGTACTTGAACCGGAGAATGAAAACCTGCTAGATAAACTGATCTTCCCACACATGCTAAACTACCGATAATCACTACCCACTTCACGTGCCGGTGTGGATGTACTGGAGCCGCTAGCATCAGTTTTTCCTCACAACAATTAAAATAATTTCAGATCCGACACATATCCAATATCCCATGTAAAACTATGTTTTAAACATCTGGCATCGACAAAGTACACCCTAATTGACATGACATGACAAAAAACTTAGACCAGGTGAAAACGGATATCAACCCCACCAGGAGGTTGGGGAAATGGGGAGGGGGGTTGATCAATGCCAAATACCCTGAACCAGGATAACACAACCATGGCATGAAATTGGACCAAGATTTTGAAATATATTGACGAAGACTCCAATGACGAACAGACAATTCCGCACCATTCCCACCCATAAATCATAAACCACTGGATTTAACCGGGCAGAATGTACTGGCCAAACACGAACCTTGTCAGATGGACAGGAATACTGACACGTATTGAATGAAACACAAACCTGCTTGAGTTGAAGGAGAAGGCTTCTCAACCTTTTTCCTGTGCATCAACTTTCCCAGGCTCACTTTCAGATTCCTTCTCCTTGGTTGCAACAGGCACCTGTTCACTGGTTTTGTCCTCAGTTTTCTTATCTTCAACACTTAACTTCTCAAGCAGCCCCGCAGCAGCAAATGCATCTTTGTTTTCCTCTTTCTTTTGTTGAGATTCAGCTACCTCTCGAACCATTTCCATAAAGGTTCTGCAATCTGGGGGGAGAGAGAGAGAGAGAGGGAGGGTAAAAAAACATAAAATATCTAAAACATTCAAGAGAATGACTCCCATAACCATCCCAAAAGTACAACTTCTTGTAGGAACATCAATTGTTCCAACTGACAGGACAATAAACTACCAAAATATATGCTAAGCACTATAACCAAGATGTCTATCATGGATTCCACAAGCTACTTCAGCACAGATGCACACGTTAAGACATGCTTACACGTCCAGAATGCTTGCACTCATGTGCGTGCGCACACACGCACAAAAAAAATGGAAGAAAAAACCTTAAACAATTACAACCCAAATGTGGCAGATCCAAAGCCTTAAAGAGAGGTTAACAACTGTATGGGCCTATCAGAAAATGAAGGGAATGCATGTAGGGTTTTCAATGTTAAAATTCAGCACTACCAATACCTAATGTTTAGTTCGTAACTGTGTTTCTGCTGACCTCCCCAAGCAGTCACTGACGATGACCATAAGAAGGGCACCACCATAGTTAGGATGCTGATTTGCAACGCAAAGGTTGCAAAATCAATAGGTCGCTAAAGACAACATGTCATCCAAGTCATCATGCATCTAATATGGCAAGTAATAGCGTACATCATAAGCAGCCATAAATATAAATGATAGTTGAATTTATCTCCCTGCATTTAAAATGATGTCATTCTTAGCTAGTATTCCAGAGAAACAAATATAAGTCAAACCAATACTCATTAACCAGATAAAGCTCCATTTCCTCTTATTTTTTCTTTTTGTGCCCTTAACACATCAGTTGGAAGCGGTAACATAAGCAAGGAACACATCCCCTAAATAATGGGAGAAACAGGAAGCAGGGAAACAATCAAGTGTCAAAGAGAAACTTAATGTAACCTTGGTAGAACTATTGAAAAACAAAACGCAAGCATTAGAAAAACTTGTCGAAAATCTATATGAATACTTCCAGCTTGTTGGAAATCTATATGAATACTTCTACGGTTTCTAATTTTTTTACGAACATATTATATTTTTATTTTTAGCTCATTTCTAGTCATACGTTTCCGAAAATGTTTTCAAGCTTTTCAAAATTATTTCCAAGAACCTGCCATATGCTTTATTAAAATGACTCAAATCATTCCCCTAAAACATTTTTTTAACCGCATAGACACGTTGAAGGGATGCTCAGCAAAGAAAGTAAAGGTGAATTGTTAAGAAGCTCTGAAGAAATTACTTGGAAACTTAATGGAAGTTTTATAGATTCATATTGAGATATCTTATATGTTTCCCACAAGTATCTATAACGGTTCTCCAAAACTTAACAATAGCATCATATTCATATCGGAAGTCTCCAATAGAGTTTCTTGGTAATATACGTGTGATGGATGCAAATGTGTGCCACAATGTCGGTTTCATCTCAATCTCATGTCTAGGTATACTGGGAATGACTAACTTTCACAAAATAGTTCTTATATCTTCTAAGGTAAATCATATCTGCTAGATTCCATAGAGAGGTATATTAAGGGAACAAGAAACGAGCAATAAAAGTTTGACCACAAGGTCCACAATAGGTCAATGCTAAAGTATTGCCATTGAGCATTAATCTTTTCAACTGGCATATTACAATCAACAAATCCATTTTTTCACTTTTCTTTTTTGTAACCAATTCAGAAAGGTCTAATTTCGATATTGCATTTTCTTTTCCAAAATAATAGCACAGCTAATAAAAAATGAATCAAAGTTAGGGCTAGAGTAGTATGAAGAGATTATTCAAAAAAAACAACAAAGATTTTCAGATTTGCAGAACATATCAACCAGAATACAAATAAAGGTGTTGACTGGAAGCAAGATAACCAATTTTACAATTCCATAAATTCCTGATCGTTGTGCTTCCACGACATTGTTGGTGCCACAGCCACCTCACTAGCATAAAAATACAGCACACTGAAAAAATTGAATTTGGACTAAAAAGTACAGCATATTTAATTTTCAAAAGCTCTACACTTTCTCTCCTTCCCTCCCCTCTTTCACTGTTTATAACTTTGAAGCCCTAGTACAAAGTACTAACATATAATTTGGATTCTCACTTCTTCCTCCAGTTCCACTTTTCTCTCGCAATAAATTATAAGTATTGAACATGCATTGTGTGTGCCACAAAGTCTAGTAGTTTATAAGATAAGGATTACCCAGGAGGAATGTCGAATGTCAAGATAGGTGGAAGATAACAGTCTTTGACGCAAAACCTAACTTCTGTCATGTATCAGGACGTCTTCCACCTAAACAAACTAGAAGACAGCTGCCTTGTGTCAGTACTTATTCTTCCTTTGTAAATGTTCTATAAATACTTGTATATGGTCATCCAAATTACAAGGTTACTGCTCTCCAATATTACGAGTAAAAAACAACTATAACGTAAATTTTACGCTATTAGTTGGGTTGCGTGCTCTTTTTATGATATGTGTTGGATCAATTGAATTTAACGGTTCATTGATTACACAATATTTTTAAATTATTTATTAGAAATAAGCATATAAGCCAAGTTTAAAGTATTTTATGACTAATCCAAAAGGTTTCCACTCTCTTGCTTCTATTATTCCACTCTATTTAAGATCTTTTCACCCATTTTATAATATTTAAAAGAGAATACCTGATAATTTTTAAAGAATCTTATGGTGGGTTGAATTTGAAGTAAAATCTCTTGCGATAAAAGTAAATATATTCCTAATTAGATTACATAATTGCAAAATTTGCATCAATATAAATTTATTTATTTTATTTTATTTTATTTATATGAAGTGTTTAATATCATATTTATAGTTTCTGCTGAAACTTACAATTCTTGATTCAATTCAATTTCAATTCACAATTCACAAAACTAGATTTCGATTCACGATTCGAGAACTATGATGCTTCCGATTCTCGATTCAATTCAATTACCGGTTCACAAAATTAGATTTCGATTCACAATAAGACAACTATAATGCGTATCGGATTTTCAATTCTAAAAGTTCACGCTACGAAAAGAAAAACTCAGGTTAGATTATTTACTCTCAACAGATCCGAATCTAATGCAAAAGAGTTCATCCTTCAACTCGGCGTCTGCAAAATCAGCGGCATGCCAAACGCAAGACTTGTCGTTCCCGGCGTGTTCCTGAACCGACATTGTAGGAAGAACTGGGAAATGGTAGATTCACGAACACAAGTGAATTTTAAGATCACAGGTCGAAAGAGAAGATAAAAATAATAAGGTAGGCAATAATAAGCAAGGAACAAAGGCAACACACACCGAGATGGTTGGCGCAGATCTTGAGAGTCTTTGATTGCCGCATAACGAGCCGAACTTTTCCCGTTTCCTTGTGCTTCAAAAGTCTCACACTACCGGCTCCTCTCTCCTTCCACTGATTGCCTTCCTTATCGAATCGATAGAGTTTGGCTTTCCTGAAGGGGAAAAAAAAGGAGAAGAAGAGAATGAAAAATTGAAAATCGAAAAACCCTAGATATACACATGCGAAAAAGAGAGCGAACAGATCGAGGATGGCGTCTTCGTCTTCCTCGCCGGTGCTGACAGCGACCTCTTCGAGCTTGACAATTGGGGCTATTTGTGCCCCGGTGTCTTCATCTTCGCCCGTGGTAGTTTCTTCCCCATCTCTGTGCTCCGGATAGGTGCTGGCCATGAGAGAGAAAGAGAGAGGGAGAGTCTAATTGATAGGGAGAGAACAAATATATAAGGATAGGGGGGCACGGATGTGATTGGTCCGATTTTAAGTGAATTTAAAAATCGAATTTATGGTAACAGTTTTAAAAAAATTGAGACCAAAAGTGGATAGTTATAATTGCATAATTAAATTAAAATTAATTCGTAAAAATAGTTTAATTATAGTTTGGTTTTAAATTTTATTTTGAATATTTAAAATTAATTTTATTAAATATATAATCTAAATAATATTTTTCTAATTACTCAAAAATTAAAAATTAAAAATTAAATATAAAAAATAGGTGTTCATCAGTAGCCAATTACAAATATAAGTACTTTTTTTTTTAAAATTATTTTCTCTAGTGGTGTGTTAATCGTAAAATATTTATTTTTTATATTATAATGCAGTAATTATAATTTTATATTAATTTTTAAAAACTAATTTAGACTAACCTATTTTTATTTTTTTAATATTTTTCTTTAGAATAAAATTATTAAAGTGATTTTAAAAAAAATAAAGAATACAATTTATAAAATATATATATTCTTACAAAAAATGGTCCGATTTCATTATAACAATTCTTTTTTTAAAAAAATTAAAAATCAATTTATATATAATTGAAAACTAGAATCAAATCATTTTCATATAAATCAAACTAAACTATACCATTCGAACTAATTCAAATCAATTTTTGAATTCTTTCAAATTATTTTACGTCGCAACCAAACATATGAAAAGTATTTTTTTTTTTTAAAATTTAAATTTTTTTTTCATCAAAACAAACGAAACATAAGTACATTAAATAAAAAATAATGTTATGATAATTATTTTTTAATGATAACATTTGAAAATTACATAATGCGATATTTCATGTATGGTACTTAAAAGTAAATTATCGGCCTGTAAAATGACATAAGCATCATAAATAATATATCACATTATATTATACTCAAGCTCTAAATTATTAAATATGATAAACATAACACTACTTTTATGTATATATTCTTAAAAATTGCAATTACCTCATCCACTAATCTAAGATTAGCGCACATGTGGGTGAGCCACACGACTTGCCAGCTTTGTGTATAGGACGGCAAAGCGGTCGCTTGGGGTCTCAATTTTTGTTTAAAAAACAAGACTCCAACTTATATAAAGTTTTTATATTAAGTTTAAAAATAATTTTTTTAAACAGCCTTAATCAAATAAAAAGTCTCTAAATTCTTATTATAAATTTATCAAAATCTACTTAATTTAGTTATTTTAAATATCGAACTTAAAATAAAATTATTTTATTAGTAAGTAGTCCAGATTAGATCTAGGCCTACCCAAAAAAATTATTTAGGAAAATAAAAAAGTTTGTAAAAGTGCTAAATTACTTTAAAATATTAGATTGATTTTTTTTCAAATTTATGAATTATTTGTAAAAATATTATTGAATAAAATGTGAGGAGAATAAATCTTAAGTGATATTTGATAAATTTATTTTATTTTTAAATTTATAAATATATTTTTTTAAAGTTTTATGACTTGTAATTTTTTTTCTACACTTCAAATATAAAATACTTATTTGGTTATTAAAAAAATAAAAAATCTTCTCTCTTTTTGACCAAATAATAATTGTGAAGAAAAAAAACAGCAACGAGCCTTAAATACACATGTTATTAAGTATCAAAAAATACAATATATCAAATATGTTGAATTTCTTTTTGTGTTTTTCACAAAAAAAAAATCAAAAAAATACAAGAATAATATCTTAACAAAAATCAAGTTGAATTCATGTAAAAATAACAATCTTGAAATTGATTTTATTTTTTCAAGATTTTTATCCAAAAAAATTTATAAAATCTCATTTTAAAATTCATTTACAAACCATAAAAACTCAAGACCGACAGTACACTGACCATGTTAAGAAAATCCAACTTATTAGCAAAATATTATAATATGAAATTTCACAGGCGAAAATAATAAATAAGAAGACAGTTAGATCAAACTTGTCCTCCATATCTACCTTTACTCGGACTAAGAAGATTTTAGATAGAAAGAGAGTTAATGGTCGTACAATATCTATCTACAAGTATATATATTTACCTTATATTATAACATAACTCACACTTTGTAATCCTAATTAATTAGTTTTGAAATCCATTAATTAATTCGATTTACAGTTCATTTCTTTTTTTTGATTTGGCTTAATAAAATAGAATTGTATAGGTTTTGTATGTAATCAAATTTGGTATGTATATATAAAGAAATATATTAAAGAAGATTTATAAAGCATTGGATAATAGATAAAAATAAAATAATATATGTGCAAATGTATTGATATTTATAAAAAAATAAACACTACTTTTACAAATGCATTAATATTATATTTATTTTGCCTCATATGATTATTAATTAATGCCTAATAAACAATCATTACCCAAAACTATATATAAAATGATAGCATTTTAATCCAAAGGGCGGCACGGTGGCTTGGATTTGTGGTTTAGGAGTTTTTTTTTTTTTTTTTTTAAGAATTCAAGTATAAAAACTCTTGTGTGCAGAATTCAAGTTTAAAACTTTTCATGTGCTATTAATTATTATAGAATTAGTTTATACGGCTTTTGTTTTGAATTTAAGGACTTGTTTGACAACTTTGTTGTTTTTTTAATCTAAAAACGAAAAAGAATTAACATAGTTAGTTGGTAAAAAAATAAAAAAATAAAAAATCAAATTAAAACATTAATTTTTAAAATATTCTATTTAAACCACAATCACTTTTAAAGTATAATAATACTTTTTATTCGTAACTTATTTATTAATATTATCAACTAAATATAATTATTAATATCAAATATATAGAAAAGGAAAAATTATTCTATTTATTCAATCTTTAAAAAATTAATCAAAATATGTATAAATTAACTTAAATATTTTAAAATATAAAAAACAAAATTTCGTCCCACCAATTTTCTTTATGAAATTCAGACTCCAAAAATAGGTGATGCACCGAAGAATGGGAATATTCTTGTCATATGCCACAAGAAAATTAAGAAACACACCCCATTGGGGCCGTTGATAATTGAATTGTTTTTTAAAGATTGGTTAAGATTCAAAGAATGTAATTAAATAAGGAATTTGGTTAAAGACTTAAAAAAATTAGTTTTAACGTGCAAGATTCATCAATAAAATTTTGAACGTTTGAGATTCAATTGTCGATGACATAAATAAATTTAACACAAACAAATAAATTTATATGTAATACATGCAGATAAATTTATTTTTCGTCTTATTTTATGTAAGACAGATAAATTTATTTGTGTTCTTAATACAGATAAATTTATCTGTTCATTTTTAAAAAATGTATCAAGTACACAGAAAAATTTATTTGTCTAATATAAATAATCAGACAAATAAATTTATTTGTATAAAAAATATTGTGTATTTTCAAAACACGTATAAAGTACACAGAAAAATTTATCTGTATGCTTATTTATGCAAGACATATAAATTTATCTGTGTATTTTATGCATATTTTAAAAATGCACAGATAAATTTATTTATTTTAGGGTTCAATTGGATCTTAAGCGTTAAAACTGGATCTTGCGCGTTAAAATTTTTGTTGATAGATAAAAAACAAAAATACCATTATTTTAAGGACTTTAAATTAATTTTTTAATTAAATAATTAAAAATAGGCACATCCAGTTGGAAGCATGTCACATGGACCGACATTTTGGTATGCCATATAAAATGTCAACATTAAGTAGATTATATACCATAGTGGGTTATACATTTGTGGCGAGAAACTTAATAAAATAGTTAATAAAAACATAACACCAATCGAAAAATCCCTACAACTAAGCCGATCCATCACATCGTCGTCACCAGAATTAGTGGATTCCATATTTGTCCACTTAATTTCCCGAGGATGTGAATATTCCGAACTCGTCCCTTCCATTTCCTCTTCTCTCCTCGTCAAATTAGGATATTCCGTTTTTGTCGCTTCTTCTTCGTCCCCACGACTACACGCATCCGAAACTTCGGCTGAGTCGGCTGGTTTGTCATTGTTCACATTTCTCACCACTACCCAACCATCAGATTCCCAAATTGCCCCCGTATTCGAAGCTAATTTTTGAATTCTCTCTCTTCCGGTGTGAGCTCGTAGTTCCAATTCTACTTCTTCCTTATCGTCGTCGTCGTCGGAGAATTCGGAATTCAAACAATCGAGCACGCAACGAGGCGAGGGAAAAGTAATCGAATCCGACGGGGCTGATGACGATATGAATGGGTGCCGTAACAGCTGAACGCAACTCCACCGCTCGGTTTTGTCTCTTCGGAGACACTTGCCGAGGAAGTCCCGACAGAGTTCCGACAACTCAATGGGAAGCTCCGGCGATTCGTCCAAGTAACCGATTCGGAACAGCGTGTCGGCGCCGTTATCCTCCCAAGCCGGCCTTCCGGCTATCATCTCGATGACTGTACACCCCAACGACCACACGTCCGACTCCGGCCCCTGGTATTCCAGGCGAATCACCTCTGGCGCCATCCACAGCGGGCTTCCACGCGGAGGCGTTGCGGCTGCGAACTCCTTCGCCGAACCGAAATCCGACAGCTTAGCGGCGCCGGGGGAGGGTCCCACCAAGACGTTCCTCCCCTTGACGTCGCAGTGGACAATGCCCATGGAGTGCACGTCCCTCAAAGCAGAGACGACGCACCAGGTGTACGACCGAACAATTTCCTCGTCCACGTAACCGCCGGAGCTCTTTGCGAAGTCCGCGACGGTGCCAGCTGGCAAGTACTCCAGGTGCAGGTTCCGGAACGACGTCGCACAGTCCTCGACCGTCACGTCGTCGCCGAGGTACTCCACCACCCACGGCGACGAAAGTGACCGGATAATCCGAATTTCGTTCTCCAAAGCCAAGGCTTGAGCCTCCAGACACGAGCTGAGATTGACGGACTTGACGGCGGAAACATGACCGTCGGATTTGTGGACCGCCAGACTCACGGTGCCAAACGAGCCTCTTCCTATACAGCTTCCTCTGATCCAATTCGAAGGTTTGTTTACTTTTTCCATCTCAAGAAGTGGGAATTTGAACGAAGACTTGACAATTTCGTCTTGGGGCGACTTGGCTTTGGAGGAGCCGAGTGGATCTGTCTGTGTTTATATATTGGTGGGTGTGTGAATGTGAAATTGGAAAGTATCCAGAAACAACTGTTCGGTGTCACCGAAATTGTCTTCGGGTCATGTGCTAATTTGACGCGGATGGGGATACGATACCCGGTTTTATCCTTATCCATGAGATGATTGGCACATCACCAATTTCATTTTCACCCCTTTCTACCCCGGTGTTTTTATAGATTGACCCCATTAGATTAAATCGTCCATTTCAACCACACCAATTATATAACAATGTATGATTTTGTTTATAATTTTATTGGCTAATGAGTGTTTCGATTTATTTTTTTAAAATAGTGGTTGAATTACGAGTTTTGATCATTGTACGTATCGAACTCAATACGACTAACAAATAATTAATTTTATAAAACTTTAAGTTTATTATAAGATTAGGGTGCTTATTTCTTTAGTTTTGTGTAAAAATTATGTAATTTGGGTATGTGTAATTTAAAAATAAACAAGTTTAAATTACCAAACTAAATTACATCCACCAAAGGACCCAAAATTATCAAACCTACCAGTTGGTTGCGTGTGACAAAATTTAAATCAAATATATATAATTGGGTGAAAGATTAGAACTCAACGTGGACCAAATCTAACCTATGCACACCCATACTTTTAGTGTTCACTTGGTTTTGTTTTTTTAATATATATTTTTAAAATTTTTAATAATTTTTTTAGCATCAATCTAAGGAAGTTTACTTTTAGGTTTTTCTTGTTATAAGAAATAAAAAAAGTAATAAATTTTAACCAAAAAATAAAAAATCACTTAATAAGTTTTCTTTTTCTGTTTTTTAAAATTTTAGTTCAAATCGATATATTTTTTAAATTCATATCGAGTGCAAAGAATAAATACTTAAACCAATGAAAACGAAAAAAAAAAGAAGAAAAAAAAAGAAGCTTTCTTAGACCAAATAGACGCATAATTTTTGAACAATACTAAAGTCATTTTATTTTTTGTGACTTGTGAATTTCACAATTGTGAAATTCAAATTTTTTGTAAATACAAAACATAAAATAAACTCCTTTTATGATAATTTTTGTTTTTTTTTTTTGTTTAAAAATCTTAGTTGGATTTTTATGATAGCGGCTCGAAGGAGAACGGTTCACGGGGTAGTAGTAATTCTATGGCTCTAGAAGCAGAGTTTTTGCATACCCCCATCATATTCGACGTCGATATGCTGAGCGTACTTATTTTAACGGCTGTGATGGCGGGATTACGTTATTATCCGGGGAACGCGCTACACTGGAACAGAAAAAAAAGTAGGGTTGGGGTGGAGGTGGAGTGGTCCAAGTTGATCACCGAAAAGACCCGAAAGTTCGGTCAAAACCACATGGGGATTTCGGTGACGATGAGGATGACTTGAGAGGGGGAGTAAACATGGGGTCCGTTTTCTGCTGACATGGCACGACACGATAGGTCCACGTTTTTGCGACAGAGAAACGAGAGGCTGTCGAAGGAGATTGGAAAAGTAGCTCGCAAGGTGCTGCAATATGTGGTTTTGCTTGGCCTTTGGAGAAAGTGTTTGGCTACAAGTGTTTTTTGACGTGCACGACCAGACACCCCCATATCTCCAATATCTCTATCCTATACATCTCTATCTATCGGTACCTTTTCATGTCTATACTTTTTGGCACCACTTAACTTTATTATTTGCCTCAACGTGATGTCTCTAATGACGTAATTTTACATTTTAATACCTTTACAATTTTCCTTTATAATTTTGTAATATATATATATATATATATTTAAAAATATTAATATTTTTACACATTATAGATTCACTTCTTTATAGATGATAAATAGTAGTTTTTTTTTTATAATTTTAGTTTTAAAATCTTATATAATAAAATAGTATGATATATTTGTTTTTGTGTAAAAATTGTAATATTTTAATACTCAAATAAAACTGCTTTTAACTCTTAATTAGATTTAAAAAAATTTAACAACTCTCATGTTATATTTAGTGTTCATTATTCTTGAGATGTTTAAAAATTTTAATTTTTAATATATTTAACTTTTTGAGAAAAGAGACATATAAAATTTAAAATTATTTAGAATAATTTTTTATAAAATTTTTTTTATTTTTTTATTAAAATATCTCATATGTTCTTCCCTTTTATATTTAAATTATAATATTTAAAATATTAACGTGATATTTTTTGTAAGAAGAGTTGATTTTTAATAGAGAGCAATATATTCATTTTATTTTAAAAATTAGTGTGCTTCATATGTGCATAATATTTTTATTAAAATTTTTTTAAAAATTTAGTGACTTTTAAAGATCCCAAACACTATAATTTAAAATTTGACTTTTTTATAAATAAAAAAAAAAACTGACTTTGAAAAGAAGCCAAATAGGAGCTTGGAGTGCTTTAAACACAAATAATTGGCTAGTTTCATAAAGCAATAGGTAACAAATAAAATATGTGTTGATACTTATACAAAGTATATTAATACTTATAAAAACTCAATAACTGCTAATTAATCGAATCATTTTAATAATTTATGCACACACGTAACTTTGTTATCTTTTTCTTTCATCATCTTTTCAAGAAAAAAACAATTAAAACACATACATGATAGTTATCCAATCTTTATACCTAAAAAGTTCTTTTGACGCATAGGTATCTTATACGAATTATGCTAATTATTGTCTATTAGATAGTAATAATAGATTAAAAAAATATAAATATTTATACAAAATATATTAATATTTATAAAAAAAATAGTTTTACGTTAAGAATCTATGAATATTAAATGATTTATTCAAATTACTCTATTATTTACCGTTTGGAGCCCTCATTGGTGACATTATATTTTTTTTTAGTTTTTTAAGTAAAAATGCAAAAAAATCAACACGGCCATTTGACTAAAAAATGCAAAAAATTTAAAAGCTAAAACTTCAAATAAAAACACTAGTTTTCAAAATAATTACTTTTAAAATGCAATAACATTCATCATTTATAACTTAGTTATTATTACTACCAACTAAATAAAATTATTATTTTCAATTATATAAAAAGCCAAAATTATTTAACTAAAACAAAAAATAAAAAAATTAACTTTTGGTTTAATAAATAAATTTTTATTTTTTATTCAATAATATGCATAGTTTATAAAGTGGCTGTGTTTGGGTAAAATGTCAAGATTTTTTTGTTTATTTTTGTCTTATTAAAATTTTTCATATTTTGTCTAAATTATTTTAATTTTTTGAATCATTTCGATAATATAAACTCAAAAAGTAAATAAACTTGATTAAATTTGATTAAAAGATAATAAAACTCTTCCAAAATGAAAATAAGCAACATAAAATTTAATTTATTAGTTTATTTTAGTTTAATTTTATTTTTTTTAGACTAATTTATATTTTATTAAATATTTTTATTTTTTCAACTCGTCTCGACAAAAAAAATTTAAAAATATAATAATTTAAATAAATAATAAAAATAATTTATAAAAAATAAAAATAAATAACATCAAATAAATAAATAAATAAATACGTCAAACCGGGCCAATATCTATGTTGCATCATTGGGAGAGAAGCCGCGTTACCTTTTCATAGCTCCTAAAGCACCACTTTTTGAGACTTCCTCTTATGAAGTTGTTGCCTCACCGACGTGATGTATGTACTTACGTATTTGTGATTTTATTTATTAAATGCTTCTATAGTTCTAGTCCTAACACTTTTATAATTTATTATGAACGTAAGATACCATTAGATTTTAATAAGAAAAAAATGGTAAAGGAAGTTCCGTAGGCTTAATAAATAAATGTCAGGCTCGCTTAACCTCTCGGAAGCAAAAAAAGAAAGTTAGCAGCAGCAAGTTGAAAATGTCTTTTTCTTATTCTTTAAAAAAGAATAAGATAAGCTATATATATATATATATATATATATATATATAATTTATTAATATTAGTAAAAATAATAAGTAATATTATGCACATATGTG